>VZRQ01009365.1:881882-1108348 GCA_013397975.1 Machaerirhynchus nigripectus | reverse complement strand
GGCTGCCGAAGGCTTTAGTTGTTACATGCGCCCAGTAATCTTCTCCAAGATGGATTTTAGTCATAGCAATCTTTTCGGATACATAGAAGACCTGCAGGAACTAACTATTATAGAGAGGCCAGTACGCAGGAGCCTGAAGGTATATACCTTGAAATAGAACGGTGCTTTAAAATCCATTTTAAATTGTGTCTGTTTTAATTGTGCACAAATAAGTGAATAGACAGCTTTTTGATTTTTTTATTTTTGTTTCTTTTACAGCACCAGGATACGAAACATTGTTCTCAGTCATTTTACAATCTCGAATTCTAGATAGCAGGGATTTAATGTTTCCTGGATAAGAATATTAAGATGGGAACAAATAGACTAACTTGGGTCTCTAGATTAATTTGTATGCCACTTGTTTTGTAGTGATGGTGTCTGACTTGAAACTGTACTTCTCTGACATTCCATCTTTTTCTGGTGAAAGATGAATTTGAAATGTTGGCTAGAGGTTTCATGAATAAATTCAAATTACTCATGAAGCTAGCCCTGTATATGTGGGGAGAAAGGGGTTGTTTTATGAAGATGAGGACAGTGAAATAGGAAGGCATTGTAAACTCATAATCTCTATTTCACGCTTGACAGACACCAGAAGAAATAGAAAGATTGACAGTTGATGAAGAACTCAGTGATATTGAAAGGGCTGTTTATCTACTCAGGTATTTTCTAAAATGTTGCTGTGAAACATTGCTGACCATCGTGTTTACATACAGCTTTTTTTGTGTTTTACTCTTCATTCCTTTAATTTTCAGTCTATTAGTTTTTTTACGTTCAACTGTGTTAAGCATATAGGTAAGATAAAAACAGGTACTGTAATTTTGAAAAATCACCTGATAATGGGTGTCTGTGTGTATGTATAAGCATTTCTGAGCTTTTAATATGGTCCTCACCAGCACAGAGTTGTACTTAATCATCCTTTCCCCTGCAGCTGATTTTGCAAGATTCCCTGAGCGTTAATGTTATTAACACCAATCATTCAGGGAGTTCATACTCACTCTAAGTGAATATTCACTCATGGGCAGTTACCACAGGCTGGTAACAGAGCGGTTCTAGCATCCTGTGTGTGTTTGGACTTTCAGAAGAGAAAACTTGAGAGATTAGTTTTATAGTCCTTAGAAATTACTGTAGAAGATACTGTGTTAATACTTCCATCTGTACTGGATTTTTTTTGGGTGTTACCTTCTTCCTGTTGAAAGCATTTATTTGCAGCTACTTGAAAAACTTAAATTTGGTAGTTTAAAATATAGATCTTTCAACTACAGTGTAAGTTATCTTTGAGAGTACAAATGTTCTGTGGGATTTTGAGTTGAATATGCATTTTTAAACAATACTTATTAATTGGAGAACCAGCTGCAACTCCCTCTCAGTTTGCTTATTCTGCTATTTTAAGTGCTTTTCTAGTCTATGCCTGTGCTCAGTATTTAGAATAGATATTCTTGGTGATTTAATTTTCTCTTTTTGGGGTGCATGGCATTATTTTTAAGTTATCATTTTTGTCCACTGATACGGCTTTTGATACTGACTACTGTTAATGGATTTTTTTTTTAATGCTGAAATTTATTAAATAGAGGATTTTAAAACTTGCTGTGCACTTAGTTCCTGTGATCAAAGCAGTCTGTTGACTCTAGGGAAATGCAGAGGAAACAGTTTGCATGTGCTACATATCACTGAAAGGATGGATATAAATTCTGGTTTTTACCTCATAACAACCAGCGTAGGTGATTTTTTTTTTCCTTTTCTCATGTGGTAGCAAATTTCTTTGCTCTTTTTCCAATTAAAGATCACATTTCCAGCATATATGTCTTAACTAGATCACTGCCTTTTTAAAGGGCAGAAGGTTCCACTTCATTTCTTTCATCTTTTCAATTGCTTTTCCACCTGGCCTTGACCTTCTCCTGACATCTTTATCTGATTTTCTCTACTCTAGCAGCTGTTCTTGAGACATAGCATTCTTTTTCTTTTAATGAAGCTTTCATTTTTTTCTCTGCATTGTTCTCATTGCTGAAAGGTACCTTCAACTCTGCTTGATAGGCTTTTTGTAAGGTAATCTTACTGTGCAGGTATGTTAATATAATAATCCAGTGGAAGCTTTTGCTGTTGAATAGCATATTGCTGTCCTTATACTGAGTGGAGTAAAAGCAGAGTTGAAAAGCTGCCTGTAACCCATAAAGTAGAACCTTTCATATATTGTACAGGAGCGTGTACTTTTGGTTTGTCAGGAATTTTTCATCTATTTTAATACAATATCCCTGCCTGTTGCTGTTTGACAGTAATGTCAGTCCAGTCTTTCCGTGCCTCATTTTCTCACACAGATGCATTATTCACTGTCCTTCAGGTTGTTCCTTATGTGGAACTCTCCTTGATCTTATCCAAAAAGCCACTGCCTTTTCTGAAAATCTGTCTATAGAAATAGCTTTGCTGAGATTGAAACAATTTGTTAATGATCCCTCTGTTGTATCCCATTTGAAAAGGATGATGTTATCTCCATATACATTAAAAATATACAAGAACAATAATGGAAAGCAAATCTCACCTTAAATATCTAAACATTCATTCTAAATATCATAACATCAAAATACTACTTCTGTCACAATGTCTTTTATATTGTTATTTACTGATTGCACCCTAATCTGCAAGTTGAAGATTTTAAATTTACTGAGGTGAGTATCTTCCGTGTTGCTCGTACGGTGCAATGGAGCTGGTTAATACTGAGTGAAACCTTTGTGTGCTACAGCAAAACTAATGTTTACTAATGATTTTCTGGGAAGGTTCAGGAAGAGCCTTCACATTTTAAAGGTTTTCATTCTGAACAAAAAAACTCAACCACTTCCCTGTCTTTTCACATCCTTTCCCTCTAAAACCTGCTCCCAACTTCTCCTCCCCACCCTTGAACTTGGATTAGTTTATATGCAGAGTTGTTGTATGTTTACTAGATACTTGTTTTTAGAAGATTTCTGCTTCTGTAGTCTTTTACTGCAGTAGTCTGAAAATGGGTATATTGACATCCAAGTTGGAGAGGATAGATTTTCTTTTTTTCCTAGTGACTGATTCTTGCTTGCTGTATATATAAGAAGGTATTAATTTCCCAACTCTCAGAGTTTCATCAGTTATTCATCTCTTTTCACTTCTTGTGTTCTCCACTTCTCATTTGCCAGGAGTACCGCAGAGTTTCTGGCATGGTCTTTTACTTCTTGATATTGTAAAGTAAATTTTTTTTCTCATCTGGTTTGTATTTGTAACCATATAATGATTATTTTGTGTTTCTTGTGTCTTGTCTGTGTCTAGCCACGATGTATGGTCACAGATTTTTAAAATTTCTGTTCATTGTCTTCTCTTAAGTATGACATAATTATGTACCAACAAATGTTTTTAGCACGTGGTAAGTACATTGACACATTGATCCTGTGTGAGATCTCACTTCCGTAGGGACATGATTTCATTGTAATTGTTTTTTTGTTGTTACCTATCATAATTTGGTTTCACATTTTAAAGTGATAATTGCAATTTTGATAGTCCTAAAAAAGTTAGTATCTCTCTCATTATTATTTCTAGTGAATTTCTTTGCTTTCAGTCTCCCCTTTTCTGCTAGTACTATTTTTCAGATAACTATGTAATGAGGTAGATTTATAAGATTTTGTTAAAGCTGATAATTTTTAGTTGCATTAGTTTTGAGATAAATCAACTCTTTGATTTGCTATATCATGTGGATATAGAAACAGTTCTGCAAGCAAAAGGAGAGGATGTAGTAGCTCTCCTGGTGGCTAGGGTTACTTTAATATGACATGAGCATAAGTGAACTTATGCTTTAAATCACTGATGCCCAGAGTACTCAGTTTTAATTAGGTAACATTCTGCTATTAGACTGAGCATGTTCTAATTTAATAAGAATGTGGTAACAAAGTGAACTGTAATTTGTGTTAATCTCATTTAACCTTGATTCTGGTAGAGGAACTGGGCTTCCTTAGACCAGACTGTCAGGGATGTTTATGAACTTCTCATTGAAATCAAATGGATTTTAGGGTCTTGCGGAGGGAGAGGCATCTGAGTGTCTCAGATCTATGTTTTAGAGCTTCAGCCTGTGTGTTTGATGGTTTCTGGAGGGTCTGATGGGAATCACTGAGGACTTGTATTCTGCCTGGGCTTTGCATGCTGCTGGCCCAGCAGAACAAGGACAGTAAAATAACTGTGCATCTCAACCAAATCAGTGTCAAGATTGATAGCTTATCATAAAATCATCAGCAGCTTAAGAAAAGCTGCCAGACCGCACTGAAGCAACTGAATAGTTCCATCTCAGGGCATTGTGACCTCTACCAGGACAGTGGCAATAAGCAGCTCAGGGACAATTATTTTTATTCCTGCTGTGAACTTTTGCCCGTAATCTTAGTTTCCATGTTCTCTGATGCTTGATTCATGTTACTACTTACATAAATTTGTCTTACTGTATCTCCCTCTTTTATGGTATGCAGCCAAAAGTGGGTATTCTTTGCCTGATGAGAATCTGGTTCTGGATGCTTACTGGCATGTGCACTGCAGAGTGGTTTGTTTTC
This sequence comes from Machaerirhynchus nigripectus, assembly GCA_013397975.1. Taxonomy (NCBI): domain Eukaryota; kingdom Metazoa; phylum Chordata; class Aves; order Passeriformes; family Dicruridae; genus Machaerirhynchus; species Machaerirhynchus nigripectus. Next base: position 1,103,762 of record VZRQ01009365.1, on the reverse strand, counting down.
TGAGGACTTTCCTGATAGATTTCCCTAGGGCTTTACATTGTTGTGTGTACTGTATGATTTTGTGTTCCACTTCTTTTTTTTTTTCATTTGTGCCTGCTTAGTGTTAAAGCTTCTAGACCTTGATATTTGTGTCTTACTCAAAATAACGGGGTAATAATGAGTTATCAAGGTGAAAGACTGAATTATTCACCCTTTTGGGAACAAAAACTTTGTTTTTGGAGAGATCCTATCTATCAGTGTAGAAAACAAGACAATCATTTTCTAAAACATTTAACACAGTTTTTGAAGAAACAATAGATACTCTATCTAATTGGAAAGAATTCAATGCCTCTAAACTTAGGATAACTTAAAAAGACCACAGCGACAACACGAAAAGTTGTACTTTATTGTAGCTATCCTTGATTAGCTAGAGCATTCTCAAATTCTAAGCATCTTTTAATACATTCTGTGTTGTTAATTGTGAACGTCAAAACCACTGCTATTTAAAAGTTTGTGGTTTTTAATTTTTTTTGTCTAGTTTTTAGTGATTGTATTAGTTTTGGGAAGTTTCATTTTTCTGTAGGTGAAGGCAACTCACCTTTGATTTTAAATGAAAGTTTTCATTTATGTGTAACTTTAGGAGCTGATTTTCTGCATTGTATCAATATTTTTGGTGTGTTACATAATCATGAAAACTGGCTTCTCTATTCCAATTATACAATTCATGGTCCTGATGCATACATGATATACTGAATGATCCAGCTGTAATGCTCAGCATATTGGAAAATATTTCTGCCATCTCTACTGCCAAATTGTAAATATTAATGTAAGAAGTATTTCGTCATTTTCCCCATGTTTTATTTTTCAAATTGCAACTTAAATTTTATAAAAGTTTCATTCTGATTCACTTTGTTGGACATGTAAACTATTTCCTTGACCTTAAATATGTTTTGCAAATAAATTAATGAGTTTAAAATTGATTCTTTCACCTTAAGGTAAAAGGTGTACCTGTAGACTCCAAAGAGTTGCTAAGTCACATACCTTTATTTAAATTTAGATTTGTGCAAATACTTCTGGTAATCATATTTGCTGAGTTGAAACTGCAGCTGAGGAACCAGCTGTGAATATACAGAGCAGAGTTAATATAGTGCTTTGAGAAGTGTTAGAAAAAAAAAAGGAGAGAGAAAAATCTACATTTCAGTTTTCTTTCTCAGTGCAGGAAGATGGCAGTACCAGTCGTCTCCCTATCCTAGTGTTTGTGCTGTGTTTGCCCTTCTGCCTGCACAGCACATTGGGGACCTTATCTGAGGCAAACCCAGAAAATGATGGTTAGTTTTAAAACTGGTCGACTGTGTGATCCAGTACTTTGTACACTTTAAAAAAGACCTGTGCCAGCACAAAGGAAATGAATAGCACCATGGGAACAATGCTTGGGAGGGGGCGAAGTGTCTGTGAGACTTAGCACTATGTTTGGCTGTCTTAGGGTGTTTATGAAGTTATGGTTTCCTGGTGTCTGGTTTCACAGTCAAGTTAAGCTGAAAGAAGCTTTCCTGATATCAGAGAGGAGCTCTCCTCTCCTTTCATTATGTTGACTGCATGTTACTGATAAGTGTTGTGTACCAGCACAAATGCTTGTTGCAGCCACGCAGTCTTAGTCAGGTTAGGGTATGGATGCTAATTCTAACAAGTTTTTCAGATGCTTGCTTCCAACAAAGTATGGAACAAAATGCGACTGCTTGTGCTACTATAAATGGGAGCATGAGCAAGAAGTCACAGCTGGTAGATGACTCTCCCGTCAATAGCAAACCAGATTTAGTTCTTGTTACTCTAATCTTGAATGTATACTTTGAATCTGTGAAGTAAAGTACTGGTTGAAATGACCAGAGAATAGAAAGTATCAGCTGTTGTTTATTTAACAAACCCTTTGACATAAAATGGACTTAAAGAATCAATAAAGTTGGAAAAGACCTCCAAGGTCATCGAGTCCAACCTTTGACTAAACACCACCAATGTCAAAGAAACTATAGCACTAAGTGCCACACCCAGTAATTTTTTTAACACTTCCAGGGATGGAGAATCCACTGCTGTGGGAAGCCTTAACTACCCCTTCGGTGAAGAAATTCTTCCTGATCTTCAACTTGAACCTCCCCTGACACAGCTTGAAGCCATTTCTTCTCGTCTTGTCGCTTGTTGCCTGAAGGAAGAGGCTGATCCCCACCTGGCCAAAAGTGCCTTTTAGGTGGTTGTGGAGAGTAATAAGGTCAGCCCTGAGCCTGCTCTTCTCCAGGCTAAACAACCCCAGCTCCCTCAGCTGCTCCTCACAAGACTTGTGCTTGTGACCTTTCCCCAGCCCTGTTGCCCTCAGTGCTCCAGCACCTCGTTGTCTTTTTTGTCATGAGGGGCCCAGAACTGAACACAGGATTTGAGGTGTGGCCTCACTAGTGCCAAGTACAGGGGGAAAATCCCTGCCCTGGTCCTGCTGGCCACACTATTACTGATCCAGGCCAGGTGCCACTGGCCTTCTTGGGCACAGCTGGCTCTTGTTCAGCCTCTGTCAACCAACCCCTCCAGGTCCTTTTCCATCAGGCAGCTTTGCACCCACTCTGCCCCCAGCCTGTCATACTCTGTGGGGTTGTTGTGACCCCAGTGCATGACCTGACACTTGACCTTGTTGAACCTCATACCACTGGCCTCAGCCCATGGATCCAGCCTGTCCAGATCCCCTTGCAGAGCCTTCCTACCCTGCAGCAGAGTGACGTTCCCACCCAACTTGATGGCATCTGCAAACTGACTGAGGGTGCCCTCGATCTCCTTGTCCAGATCATTGATAAAGATATCAAACAGGGTTGTCTCCAATACTAAGCCCTGGGGACCACCACTAGTGACCACCTGCCAACTGAATGCAGCACCCTTCAGCACCACTCTGCATCCAGCCTTTCACCCAGTTTTTAACCCAGTGAAGAGTACACCCATCCAGGCCATAAGCTGTCAGCTTCTCCTGGAGGAGGATGCGGGAAACAGTGTCAAAGGCTTTGCTCAAGTCCACGTAGCCTATAGCCACACCCTACACCACCACTAGGTGGTTCACCTGGTCATAAAAAGGAGATCAGGGCTGGGGGAGGTTTGGAAGTCTGCCTGAGCGGTGATGTGTGAGATCAGGTAGCTCTTCCTTCTATGCTGTCAGAGTCTTCTCTGGAGATGCCAATTATATTTGTGTTTCCAAGCATCTTTGGTCATGACATAATAAGGAGAAACTGGGTGGCTGTGTAAATGTATTTTTTTTAATATCCGACACAGTTGAAAGATCTGTGGGTTTTTTTAACTTATAAAAATTGTTCTGTTGTCCTGGGAAAACCTTATCTTCTCCTAGAAACATCTGACATAGGAATATCCAGCTAAATATTTCCCATTTTTCTTTCTTTCTACATGATGGATCCCATACATAAATAGCATGTTTCCCAGCAGGAGAGTGAGTTTCTTTACTTGTTTTGTTTAGATGAGCATTGGCATTTAATAAATAAGTTTAACAGTTGCACAGTTCATTTTAGAGGTCACATAATTAATGCATAAGTATGGTAATTCTTCTTTATATCACCTTCCTTAGAAAGTTCCAAGTGTTTATAGAAATATTTTGTGCTTATAAGGAGCCTTTATCCTCATGCTTGTTCAGTATTACTAATTCACATTTTTATCCTTTGCCTGATTTGGCAAGAGATGATAGTATTGCACTAGTTTTTGTCAGGACCTGGAAATGCCAGTGGAAACTCTATGAAGATGTAGATGGGAAAATGTGGTGTTTTGTGTTAGAATACATCAAAGGTATGGGCTCCTCAAAGAGTAGATCAAGCTGTCCATTTATGGCTAAGTCTGAATATGCTTTCACATGATGGTGCCCTGTAAAATAATGACTGTTGTATGCTAAGGACCGAAACACAAATATCTAGTCAATTTTCATGGAATCATTGAATGGCTGGGGTCAGAAGGGATCAAAGCTCATCTAATTCCAACCCCCTGCCACGGGCAGAGACACCTTCAACTCGGCCAGTTTGCTCAAGGCCCCATCCAACTTCGCTGTGGATGCTTCCAGGGATGGGAACTCTGAGCAACCTCTTCCAGTGCCTTTCCACCCTCACAGTAAAGAATTTCTTCCTAATATTCAGTTTAAACCTCAGTTTGAAGCCATTTCCCTTTGTCCTATCACTACATGCCCTTGTAAAAAGTCCTTTTTCAGCTTTCCTGTAGGACCCCTTTTGGTACTGTAAGGCTTCTTCTCTAAGAGGCTGCTCTCTTCTCCAGGCTGGACAACCCCAATTCTCTCAGCCTTTCCTCACAGGAGAGGTGCTCCATCTCTTTAGTTGTCTTTGTGGCCCTTCTCTGGACTTGTACAAACATGTTGATGTCCTTTCTCTGCTGAGGGACCCTGACCTGGTTGCAGCACTCCAGGTTGGGTCTCGTGAGAGCAGAGTAGAGGGACAGTCACATTGCCTTGCTGGCCACACTGCTTTGGATGCAAAAGCCCAGAATGAAGTTGGCTTTCTGGGCTATTGCACAGTGCACATTGCCAGCTCATGTCCAGCCTCTCACAAACCAACACCCCCAAGTCCTTCACAGCAGGGCTGCTCTGATCTGTTCATCTACCGGCCTCTGTTGGTACCAGGAGTTGCCCCAACCCAGGGGCAGCACCTTGCACTTGGCCTTGTTAAACCTCATGTTGTTCCAGCAATGCTCAGCTTGGTGTCATTGGCAAACTTGCTGAGGCTGCACTTGATCCTTTCAAGTAATTAATGAAGATACCAAATGACACTGGTCTCAGTACAGACCTCTGAGGGGCACCACTTGTCACTGATGTCCATTGAGACCACTATCCTCTGAATGTGAGCATCAAACCAATTCCTTATTCACCGAACATGTTATTCTTGCAAATTGCTTCTGGTGTTTTGAGGACCACTTTTACAGGCGTAGAAAGCCCTTCACACATCATGATGTGATGCTTCCATGGCCCTGCACTCTGACCCGTATGTTGCTGACACAAAGAAGAAACAGCAGGTAGTACTGATCCAGCTACTCTTTCCCTAAAAGCAGTTTAGTAGCATGCACTGCTACCTGTCCTTAAAAATTTGAGTACTCTGAGACTTTCAAGAAGAATGACTCTTAGTGCTGATACACCCCATATTTTTGCATTCAGGGCTGTTTAAAAGCTGTTCTGAATCTCCTCAAGGCAAGGTAAATAAAACTCCATTATATATTGGTTCATATTGCTATGCTGTAAACTTTATGTGAAGGGAAGTTGTTTTACTGAGGTGAAATTCTGATTATAATTTAAGGACTTCAGGAACTAGGACTGCAGTTTGGGCCTGTATCTGTGCCTTAGCAGATATGCTATGACAGAAGAATTTGGAATGAGACAAGAAATAGCTTTGTAGAGATTTAAAATTAATCCTGGTCTCTGGGGTAAACTTGTATAACAGTCCATTTAGCTATTTTTATAGTTAACTTTAGTAATATTAATGTTTTTGTCCTTGTTCCACCAGAGGGTACTCTAAATGCCAATCCTGAGTTACCCTGGATTATGTCAAGCCTTGAAGCCCAAAGCTTTATGTCACAGGAGAAAAACCCCAGGATTATTTAATCACTTAGACCGAAATTTTTTCACCGGGGAAACAAAATGGGAATATAGACAGTCCGTGAGACTAAGCAACTCAAAGAGATCTATGTTATTCATTGAGAAGGTCTCCAATGTTGATAGGAGCATCTTACTTAATCTTCTAGGGGCTTTTTGTACAAGAGAAGTTGTCTTTAGTTCTTGAGGACAAATAGAAAAGGAAATTGAAGTGATTTCTATATCAAGGATTTCTATTGACATAGTGTGGCAAAACCCATATTACAGCTAAAGAACCAACTGTTTTAATTATACACAATTATAGGACTCTGTACCTGAATAAGAAGTTCACTTCAGATTCCAAAACTTAGGCCAGAAGTGGCATCTCTAGCCAAAGACAGTTATGTCCTCGGGCAAAGATATTTAAAAAAACCTCATTAATACAAAAGCACATTGATGGGAATTGTTCATAACTGAGTTGTTATTGAAATTCACCCTTTGAGAATTAATGTGTCACTGGCATTCTTGTATCTTGATTCTCCTCTCCTTCCCCCCAATGTATCTTTACCTTCCTGGATCAGATAGGGATGTGTCTTTGCAGTCTGAACAGTAACAGTATCTCTTGCAGGCTTTGAAAACCAGGGTTCTCCAAACTCCTAGCCTCAGTCTGTTAAAACTAGTTTTACATGACTATCACATTCACTGCAGTTTGAAGTTGCTCCTCTCTCCTTGAATAGCCTTGGTGTCTCATGCAGACACTGACAAGGTGGAGTCTTTCCTTTTCAATGGTAATTCCCTATGGCCTGTCCACCCCTGTATAAGGAAGAAAAATATCTTTCTGGTTTAAGAGTAATAATTCAACAGAATGAAGAAAGAGACAAAGAATCACTTGAAAACTTCTGCTAGATCTTCTAGATACATCTGTCTGAGGCTTTTTTGCCACTGTCTGATACTTTTACACAAGCAGAAGGTACCAAATGTTTCCCATCCGTGTTATTAATTGAATGGACTCTTGATGACTCAGGTATTCTTATTTAAGTTATTCTATTTAGCTTCTTTTACATTCAAGTAAGTGTTTCTGTGTGTTTCTCTTTGCAAAACAATACCCTATGAGGGGTTAATGTTAAGAAATAAAAATATCAGGCTCTGGGTATATCTCTGTATCTTGGTAGCAGTTGTTCCAGCAGCAGTTTTGTTTATTCCATGTTATGTGACTGTGGGTTCTGCGAGTGTGTACAACTCTCATGTACAGAGTAGCTGAGTCATTCCTTGTCAAGTTGTATCAATTCAGAGCAGGACCAAGGGTAATTGGTGTGCTTTACTGAACTCATTAACTGTTGCTGGAAACGCCTTGCACATCTATCCTTACATATTACCTTTCCTAACAGACTGCACATAGACAGTACTTAGTCATTGCATAGTTCCAAAATTGCAGTTTCTTTGTTTACAGAAACATGTTACAGTGTGAATTTAGCCTCAGTGTTTCTATGTAATGCCTACTTTCACGTTTTTCCGCTTGTTCTTGAATTTACTATAAGAAAGTCAGACTTAGGCAGTGTGTAAGCAGGGATAGATGAACTGGCATGAATGGAATTGCATCATTTTAAGTGTGTATGAGACCAAGCTGAGTATAGCAACAGGGGTTTGTTGTAGGACTTCAGACTTTTTTTTTTGTAAACTGACAGTGTTTGTAAGATTATATAAATAAAGGTGACCCACATTGCTAAGTCAATATAATGTATAGTGGTGAAGAAAGACTGCAGTCTCAAAGAGCATAGTCTTACATTTTTTCTAATAGGGAAAAAAGTAATTTATGCATTCTTCTTGTCCATTTTTCAGGAATCATCCAGTTTAAGAGAATACTTCTGGCTTTGGAAAAAGACCAACACAACATGATTTCGTAGGGCATTTTTCTCATAAGTTTTTAGAGTTAAATCTCCTATTGATTGGGGGAAAAAAATAAAGAAATTGTTTTTCTTTCCCCAATCTATCTTAAATCGGAATGATATAATTTATTTTTATTTTTTAAATGGTAAAGCACTGTAACTTTGAATAAAATTATGAAAATTTCCACAGGGTTTTATGTGACAGTCCAAGAGAGAAGGAATAAACAGAAAATCTTGGAGGACTTGGGGGTTTTTTTGTTTATGGGAGTAGCTTTGTGTCCAAATTGTCAATTATGCCTCTTGTGAAAATTCCACATTTCTTGAAGTAAAACCAGTAAATTAATTTAGGTATCAGTTAGCTTCTCCCTCTCCCCACCCCTGCTGCCTCCCCATGACTATTGTTGAACAACAAAGAACAGCATTAAGCACTGGAGTCACCAGTTTATGCTATGATTAAATAAAAGTTGTTCAAAGCTGCTTGTTTAATTCCAAAACATTTCTCTTTACCAGTTGGAGTAGACCAGGAAAGTTGGATTCAAGGTGGATCAAAGCATTTGATAACACAATTGATATTAACAGAACTACACAGCAGAAGTGATGTTGCACTCAATAATACCATTGCATTTTGCTTTCAGTAGTTTATGTGTACAAAAGGGGGTGATTTACTGTTTGTGCTGCATGAGAAGTGCAACTGACAAGCTTGTGGTCAGATTTTCCGAAGTAGTATTTACTGCCTTTTTTTTTTCCTCCTCCTTAGTGGAATTGTTTGGTAACTTCTGTTACCAAGAGTATATTGTAAAGGCTCAACTAGGGAGAGAAAGAAAATGCTTTAAACATGCTAATTGTATTTTTGTTGTAAGTAGGGGTTGATTGTATTGTCTCTGGCAGAATAAACATATGTAAAAGAGGAATGTGAAAGGCATCTGCTTTAATACACTTTTTTACATGATAATATTACTTATGTTGTTGGGCAGGCTTGCAGAATAAAAATCCTGTCTTCAAAGCCAGAAACAGAAAAGATGCCATTTTCACTGCTGAAATTGTAACTGAGCTTTTTGAGGGGGAGGATTTATGTCCATATTAAATAGCAAAACATGAGTCATTGCCTGATTGCTGCTCGCACCAAAATTCTTCTGTTATAAACAGTTGATCTATTTTATGTAATTTCATTTCAAAGCTCAGGATTAGGACAACTATTTCTCTGCCATTTTGGGAACTAGAAGTCAGTTAGATTCAGGGCAAGATTTAATTTTATTTTTGCTTTTTCCAGCTGCAGCAATTGACAGTCACAAAATCAATGGAGAAAACAGAATGATGGCTACTTAAAAATTAACCTGCTTCTTTACTACAGGTTTTAATCCAAGAGTATGTCTATTTCTTCTTATTTTTATCACCATGTAAAGCCAACTTAGGTGTATTTTAAAGGTTATTTGTAAATTCTTTTGACCCTTGCATTCTTGTTGTATTGCAAGAAAATACTACAAATGAGTTTGTAATAAGTCATTAGAAGCATACTGGTATGTAAAAATCAACTCTAATTGCAGATAAATACACTTTGTGCTTTGATGACAAACTGTCCCACCTATTTGAAAATGATGTGTTTGAGGGTAGATAGATCAATAAAATTAATAAACAGATCTTTGTATCTTTCATATTTATTGCAGATTCTGAGGGTAGTAAGTAAAAACTTCTTCAGTGTCTCATCTTACTTCCTTATTAAATGAAGAAGTTGATTTTGGTCTTTTTAAATGAACAGTTGAAATGTGGCAACTTTTGGATCTATTGGATATAATGCCCCACACCAGTAAAACCCATGAGCTGAAAAAGATTTTAACTAGACTTCAGTACTTGATAGGTCATTTGAGATGTTCATGACTCCCTTTACCTTCCTTTTGGTAAAGGATGTGAGTATTTTTCCCCAAATGCTGTTCCTTCCCCTTTCTTACTTTCCTTTTCTTTGCATTCATTGCTGTGACTGAGAGTTTGCCTTAAGCACATTATTTTCAGGGGACTACACACTGGATACCAACTGAGATGGTTTGTGAAACATCTGTAAAGGCTCTGTTGGCCCTATGGAAGTTGTATAGAACTTTGGAGTTCTTTATGAACTAGAATAACATTGACAGCTTAAGCACTGTGGTCTGCGTTTAAGGTAAATTCTGCCAGTAGATATCCATTTGCATGGATGCCTCGGCAGTTATATAATAAAAGTATTGTTCATGAAAATAATATATATTGTGTTAATATTACACCATGAGTTTAGACTAAAAAATTATTGTTCCAAACCTTTTAGTGGTCAGTTAATTCAGTTCTTTTTCAGTAACAAACAAACCATAGGGAGGAGGGCAGAGGAATGGCATGCAAATAGTATTGTCTCAATGGATGCTTTTTACCATAATTTTTCTTTTTCCATGTTACTTTTTCTTCCTTGGAATGATATTGATATCAATGTAGTAAGTAGATAAGCCAGAAAACCTGGTGGTTAACACTGAATATATGCTGTGAAGGATCTGTGCAGCTGAGCATATTTGACATGCATTCAAAGAAGAGAGATATTCTTTTCTTCAGAGATGATTCTGTACTAATTTTAGTAAATGTGGGTGGAATTACTGGTAAATGCTTTTATTTATTCTTTCCATTGCAGGATGTCAAACTCTTTCTGGGATAACTCTACCACTAGAAAGAAGTTAATGCGACTATGTGAGGAAAAAATAGTGTAACAAAAGGCTATTTAAGATTATTGTAGTGATTTTGAAGATAGGGAATGTTACTAGGACTATAATTACCTAAACATAGCTGAGTTGTGGATTAACCCCAGCCAGCTGCCAAGCCCCATGGAGCCACTTGCTCATTCCCCCACCAGAGGGACCTGGGAGAGGATAAGAAGGGGTAAAGCTGGAAAACTTGTGGGCTGAGATAAAAACAATTTAATAGGGAAATCAAAAGCCATGCACACAAGCAAAGCAAAGCAAATTCACTCCTTCCCACAGGCAGGCAGGTGTTCAGCCATCTCCAGGAGAGCAGAGCCCTGTCATGTGTAATGGTGACTTGGAAAGAGAAACGCCATCATTCCAGATGTTCCCCCCTTCCTCCTTCTTCCCCCACTTTATATACTGAGCATGATGCCTGGAATGGTCTGGAATACCACATGGTCTGGAATATCCCTTTGGTCTGTTTGGGTCACCTGTCCTGGCCTTGTCTCCTCCCAAACTCCCACCCCATGCACCTCCAGTCTCCTCACCAGTGTGGCAGTAGCAAAGCAGAGAAGGCCTTGGCTCTGTGTAAGCCCTGCTCAGCAATAACAAAAACATCCCTTTATTATCAACTCTGTCTCCAGCACAAATCCAAAACGTAGCCCTATACCAGCCACTGGGAAGAAAATTAATTCTACCTCAGCCAAAACCAGCACAGGTAGGCAGGAGGATTCTGATGGTGAGCTGATAATGGTTTTAACAGGAATGCAGTTATGGATTAATTGGCTGTATATGTAATGCTTATTTTTATCTACTGTTTGAAATTATTCTGTCAGAGAGCTAGAAATTTGAAAGACCTGTGTCACCACTTCAATTTGTTTATTATTGGTTGTCCACTCCAACATGGAACAAATCTTACGTATGTTTGAGAGGCATGACTCTGACTCTTCTATTTAATTAAGTAATTTTATCCTACTTTCCAAAGTGAACATAAATCAAGTAAAGCACTTTTTTGCTTGACAGAACATGAATCAGGAACAACTTGTAATTGAAGCAGTTTTTAGTTATTTGTGTATTTACTTCAGAAAGCTGCCTTCCATCTATGGTTGCTTTTGATACATGAGAAAGCAGCACTAGATTCAGCTGTTTAACATTGTATTTCTGATGCATGTAACTGCATCAGTCTGAAGTAGCTGTCCAGTATACTTGAAAATATGGATATTACTGCTATGAATACTCCTTGAATAATGAATAGAATGTGAACCAGCAAAGCTTTCCACTTCTGACTTGTCTAAAACCTAGCTCTTACGAGGAGTAAGTTCACAGTTTCCCGTTTATTTTCTAATTATTTTTTTCTTTTGAGTTGTCAGGCCCTTTGAGTATAACAGCAGTAATTTGATAGAAATTTAATATGAACTGTTGGAAGTCATTCTGAGCCCACAGTTAGATTTCCTTGGCTGAGAATAAAGCTGCTTCTATAGCTAAAACTTCAAAATGTTTCTAAAATTTCAGATGTATTTTTTTGGTCCTCACAATTTTACTCCCATATTTTTCAAATTAGAACATAAGCTTAGCGTGTATTATATGATACCTATCTACTTACAATATCTAGATATCTATGTATATTTATATAAAATAGATCTAAGACATCTAGATACGTTTCTCTTGCATATGAGGGAAAATGCTGTGATCAAAAGCTTCAAACCCTCTCTTCACCCTTTTTTATTTTTATTTTCCTTGTGGCTTTTCATTCAGTCACTGTACTCATACCCTGTACTTTCATTCTGTACTTAGCGTTATTTATAGTGTCTCTGTGGGTCTTCTACATTTGCATTTTCTTTTGATCCAGTCTGTGTGATTTTGAAAAGGGCTGGTCAACTCATGCACATAATATGTTTTATTTACTGTTTGTCCATGTTTTATTGTTAGTAAGATTTTGTTGTTACAGGGCTTATAAGCCTATTCTAAAAAGTCTGAATTTTTTGAAAGATGTGTAAGAATTTCTACTTGTACTTTAATTATTACAAGGCTAGGGTTACTTCAGGCTTTTACCATGGTCTTCAACTCTTGCCTATACAGAAAGATCTTTTTTATGAAGCCAAGCAGATATAGGCAAAAAACCCAGTTAACAGTTTCTTTCCTAAGCTTTAATGTGCTTTTCTTAATAACATGCTGAGGAATTGCTAGTGGGTATAGCATAACATAATTTGTTTTTAGGTGATTGAAGAGACTCATTGCAAGGGTTGAGATGAAGTGGCAGCGTCTGTTAGAGTTGTCAGTAAATCTTGAAAAAAGAAACAATTTTTTTAGACCTGTGAGTCAGTTTAAGAAAGGAGAGGTTGAAATGTACAGCTACAGCTTTCTATTTTTTAGAAATTCTCATTAGCTTCCACAACTGTTAGATTAGAGTTGCTATGAAAAAAAAGTATGGAATTGATACACGATGGAATATACTATAGTCAGAAAGGCTGAGAAGGCATGATAGAAATACACACAGTAATAAAGCGGGAGCTTTGGGATCTGTTGTTTATAATACCCCACACAGGTAAGACCGACAAGCTGAAGAAGACTCTAAGTAGATTTTAGTACTTACTAGGTCATTTAAAGTTTTCCTCTCTGTGTGCACGAAATATGCTGACAGAAAAAATAAGGCTGGAGAATGAAAAGAGATCCTGTGTCTAAATTAGACTATAAGAGAAATTTAGGTCAACAGAAGTAATTTATCCTTCTAGAATTCGGTTAGCGTCTGTATTTTCTTTTTCACTTTCAGTGTAGAAAAATAACAGGCGTTGTCCTTTTTCAGAAGACTTCTTACAGCATATAATGCATGCAGTGAACATGACAAATCTTGTTGAATGTGAAAATTATAAATTCTGGGTCAGTGAATGAGGACTAGCAGAATGAAAGATAATACCAGCTCCTAGCTCATTTTTGCTATATCATCTAGGAATGGGAAATGGCATCATCTTGATCTTGAAGTAAAAAGAATGGCTTTACTTTTCACATTCAGAGTCAAAATAAAAAATGCCAAAATGAATTCTACCCAGAAACCATACAAAATACAATATGTGTTATAAGCCCTGTAAGGAAGAAGAAACATTTATCTTCTAGGAGATTGTAATGCTGATACTGGGGTAATATTTGAGAGGAAAAATGTGTTCCTTTGAGGCACTTTTTACATTCTTGAAACTTTCCTTGAAATTCAAGGGAGAAAAGCTCAATGTTTACTCCTAATAATTAATGTAAAAATCACAAAAACTGATGATATTAGGAAGAAAGAAATTATTGTGTCATTATAATGTATTCCTTTTGATTCAGGAACAGAAAGGGATATCTGTATGAGTTAGACATTCTCCTTTCTCTCTTTGACAGATATTCAGCAAGGAAACAGAAATAAGAGACTTCAGTTGACCAAACCTATCCTGGTAAACAACGTTACTATGAATACAGAACTACTGTGCAGCTAAATCTGGGGTTTCTGTTCTTACTTTAATTACAACAGAAGTTTCACGTGTAATGGTACAAGTTCAGATATGTACTAAAATCAGATGAGTTTCTTCTTTTTTTACTCTATAGACCATGTAGATTTTTTTTCAGATGTGCTCTAAAATGATCATGGGCACATAAGTAGAAGATGGAAATGAGAAAGTGGTTTTGAAAATTAGATTTTACAAGGAAAGGACTACAATGTCAATTGCAAGGAGATGTTCGGCCTATGATATTATTAAGGTTTCTGACTTCTTGAAAATTGACATTATCATGGAGTTAAATTTTCAGATTAATTTTATTCTGTCTTATTTTCATCAAAGTTATAGAAGCCTAAAAATAAAGTTTCTTCTCTTAAAGAAGTCTCTTAAAGTCTCTTCTCTTAATTTACTCTGGATTTTCTGCAGATATACTCCCTTGTAATATATAGATTCAAGACTTCTAACAATTATATTGCTCACAATTCTCTGTCTTTGTCCAGCTGAGGCTCTTAAAGGAAGTTACTTTAAGAAAATGACAGATCTTTCCATGGGACTGAGTCTGTTTATAATATACTTGCTACAATAAATGTCAAATAGATGTTCAGACACTCCTGTTACATAATTTATGTTTAAAGAAGTATAATTGAAATGTAAGCATACCTCACATTAAATGAAAGTTACTGCTTTACACCAGTGTAAAGAAAGGGTTGTACTTTTACAGAAAATACTAGATTGTATTCACTTTAATCTAGGAGTAGGTTTCAAAGGAGTATTCACTTTAGGAAGTATTCACTTTAAAATAAAATGAAAACTAGTCATAAAATGACACATCAATATTTGTGATTTCAAGACATTTTTCTAGTTACTGGATTTTTCCACTTTTTTAACTAAAAGCCTAAAATTATTCAGTTGAAGAAAAAACTAAAAAAAACCCCCGAAAACCCTTGTAAAAGTGTTAATGTTAATTAGCAAGAGCAGTACCTAGGAAGCAGTGTAATAGATTTTAAGTCTATGTCTACCCATCTACATAGGAAAGATTGCCATGTAAAAATCTTCACAATAAATTAAAGGTATATCCCAAAGGAAGTCTTACGGGCCACACACTTTTATGTAATTGAATCTGGATTTCTAGTTTGCCTTGGCAGCTGTAGATTGTACAGGAGAACAGAAATCCTGGAGGGAGAACTGAAATTGAATCATTCTGAATAGGCTAAATCCTGTCAGATACTGAGCTTTTATACAAATAGGAAATCAGGTCTAGGATTTGTGATTTCAAATCACAGAATAGTTTAGGTGGTTAGGGACCCATGGAAGTAATTTGGTCCAATGCCCTGCTTAAAGCGGAGCCAACTTCCAAGTCTGATGTCATTTGATGTTAGAGCACATTGTTCAAGACATTGTCCAGATGAGTATGAATGTCTCCAAAGATTCCCACAACCTTTAGACACCCTTTTTCAAGTTTGAGTGTTTGTGAATTTCATTTTCCTAATACCCAATTAGTTACTGAATACTTAATTCATTTTTTAATGTTGTTATTGTAATCCCTCACTCATTGAAGTTGCTAAATTTTTACTCCTGTCTTCAACAAATTCAGATTTAGACCAACATAGAACATTATAAAATCTTGCACTGAAAACAATGTCACTTAAGGGGTATTGAGTTAACACTGTAATTCCCTGCAGCCATTCATCAGAACTTCTGTTTACAAATGCACAGACTTCAGTGGTTTATTCAACAATGGCTATTTAACAAATAATTTTTGCTGAATTGGTACACTTGGCCACAGTGTGAAAGAAAAGCCTCTTTGTAAACAGAGCCTCAGTTAGAGCTTGGGTAAACATTGCACCTCGGTCTTCTTTACAATACTGTATTCTGCTCCTGTTGTCATGTTTTGTAGGCTGGTGTGAATGAAGGAGAGAGAGAGATGTAAATCTGTCTTCTCTTTCAAAATCCTTTGTGGTAATGTTGTCTTGCAGTACATTCAGTGACTAATCTTTGTTCTTCATGCTGTAGAAGGAGCTGTACTCCTTCCATCCGTTTCCAGATACAAATGTTTCTAATTGAGTACCCAGAGACTTTTAAAGTTTTCTTTGTTCTTATCTTGTGGAATCTGTCTTTAAAAATGCTTTAAAAATTAATGTAGGAAATCTTATTGTCTTCCCTGAGCTTCATGAAAGTTTGCAAAATTGACAACACCTACCCTGAACGTAATCACAGTATAGCTGTGGGAAGGGACCTTTGGAGATCAAATAGTCCACCTCCCTGCTCAAAGTAGTGTCAATTAGAGCAATATATTCAGTCTTGTCCTGAACTCAGGATTTTGAATCCTACAGATGGAGACTGCACCACCTGTGTGGGCAACTCATTCCAATATTTGAACACTCTGACATAGAAGAATTTGTGGGGTTTTTTAAGGTTTAAGTGGAATTTCCTGTGTACTGAATTTGTTCCCATTGCTTTGCATCCTGTCACTGGGCACTGCTGGGAAGAATCTGCCTCTGTCTTCTTTACTGTCTCACATCAGAGTTTATACATGTCAGATAAGGCCCCCAAGCTTTCTCTTTTCAAGATTAAAAATCCCTATTGTCTAAACTTCTGCTCAAATATTGTGATGAACTCACTGCCACCTGTCTGTGAGATTCTTGTGTTGAATAGAGAAGAATAATCATGTCCCTTGAGCTGCTGGGGATGCTCTTGAGTGCAGCCGTCAGCTGCCTTTCCCGCAAGAATGCATTGCTGGCTCCTGGTCAGCTTTGTGTCCACTGGGACCTCCAGGTCCTTTCCTGCCAAGCTATTTCCCAGTTGGCTGGCCCCCAGCCTCTACTGGTGCATGGGGCTGTTCTGCCACAACTACAAACTTGCATTTCCTGTTGCTGAATTTCATAAGGTCCCTGTTGGTTTGTTTCTCCAAGTTGTTGAGTCACCAGAGTCCCCTGGTCTGTCAGTCCCTCCTCCTGGTTTTGTGTCATCTGCATACTGAGAGTCCACCTTGTCCCATCACCCAGGCCATTAATGAAAACTTTAAATTGTTGCCCCCAGTAAGGTAAACCATGAGGTAAACCACCTGTGGCTGGCTTCCTTGCCACTAGTCACAACCCTTTCAGCTCAATAGTTCGCTCAGTTTTCAGTCCACATCACTTTCCATTTTTCCAGCTTGTATTTCATCAGTTTATCTATGCGGATATGATGGGAGACAGTGTCAACAGCCTTGCTAAAATACGTTAGACAGCTTCCACCATCTCAGCCAGTCATCATGTTGACAAGTTGGCTGGTCAGGATTGATTTCCCCTGCACAAATCCAGGCTGACTACTCCCAGGCACTTTTTGGTCCTTCATTTGTTTGCATTTGTTTTCTAGGAGGATTTGCTTTAGTCTCAAGGCATCCCAAATATTATGTGGACGTCATTTTCTGATGGTAGAAGAAACAAGTAAAACCAAATGCAAGGAGAGGGAGAGGCTTAGTGCTGTGCTTGTGCATGAGAAGTGTTTGAAAAGTGCTTTGCAACAGGTCTTGCAGTTAGACCAGGTCTGGTACCACTAGCCAGCAGCAAGCAGCTGCTGTCGCAGAGGAAGGAAATACTAGGACAGGAGTGTTGGGCCATGAGAGCTTCCCTCCCTGCATGAGGATTCCCAGCCTTATAAAGTCACTGGGATCTCCTGTAGGAAGAACTCAGAAGATGAGTCCTGAAGTTTTATATTGAATTGGTATGTGGATTTTGCTAGCACAAAAGAGGTTGAGTTAAATTGCTTCTAAGTATAGGGCTCTGTTGTGTTCTTCTATAGTTAGCACTGTTATAAAGGAATAGTGCCTTCATAACACTGAATTTACTGTGACTCTGAAGAAAAAATTTAGCATTTATTTTAATTTGTTTATTAGTACAAAAATGTGTACATCTGAGCACTTAGCAATAATTCTCTATAATTCTGAAGTCTTCAATATTTAAAGAAAATCTATGGTGCAGCTCTTTTGGTAGAAATAGAAGAAAAATCTTCTGCAGTTGGAAAATTACAGACTGTGTAGGTGTTGAAATGCCTCCTGCTTCACATTCTTAATTGGCAGTATGCCAGTTACTAGGAATTTCTGGTTTAAAGGGAAATGCTTGCCTTTTCTTTACATTTTGATGGATAAAGGTAGAATTTTGTTTGCATTTTTTAGCAGTTAGGGTTTCTTCAATCTTGATATGAAATGAATAAAATTTCAATTAAATAGCTTCTCCAAGTTACCTTGGCTTTTTGCATTATTACTGGATAACAGAAAGATATGCATGCCTTGCCAAAGGAAAAGGATGTGTTGATGTTTAGTTTTAGTTTTAATTTTGGCATCCAGACCCTCTTGCTTTCTGATTCTATTCTAGGAGTTTATCCACTTGAGTAATTTTTGTTATCACCTCATACTTTTTTTCATTGCTGCCTACAATTTCCTTCCCATACTGCTTTTTTTTTCATTTCCTTTTTCAATTGTGGGATACCATTGTGAGAGACAGAATGAGGAGACAGGTAAAAGATTTGTAATTTAAGTGTTTGCATCCTTTCTTAATCATGTTTGTGTGCATATGACTATACATCTGACTGCTTTTCCTACAAAAAGGAATAATGGTAGATTTCTGTTAAAATGTACATTGCATGTAGTTTTCATGTATATCTTCTATTTCCCCCCTTCCTATGGTTTATCCCTTGTATTGCTTTAATACAAAAGATTCCATGAAACCACTGCCTTGATCTGGTTTGAAAAGATCTTTCGAAAGTTTCATATTTTTATGCAAAGCTACACTAAAAATTAAAGCATTCCATGTAGGAAATGCTATATAATAACTTGATATGTTGATATTTTTAAATGTTGTCTTCTACCACATATTATAGAAAAACATAATGCCTCTCTTTACTTATATGAAAAACCTGAGTAGTGTAGGTATATTCTTGTTGTCTTTGTTTTGTTTTTTTAATGAAAATGGTGAGCTTGTAGTAAGTAATGTATTGTATGTTTATGTTCTTGTAAGTTCTGGTCAGGACATCCAAGGAACAAGTGTGGTGGCAAATCTTCCAGTCCTGATGCGACAGAATCCTGCAGAAACTCTTCGTCGGGTTTTGCCAAAAATCAGAGTAAGTTTTGTGTATTGAGGTTTGAATGTATCTTTTTCTGCCAGTTTAAGTATTTTAACAAAGGAAAAAAAAATCCTGCTTTTATTGCAAACTCAGTCTCCAGGAGGTGTATGTCCAGTAGGTCTTCCACGTTAATTCACTGAATTCATGAAGTATTACAGGTATTATATATTTTTAAAAATGGTTATAACAGGGGGGAAAAAAAAGCAGAATTAATACAACTTATATTTTCTAAAGATTTACCAGTGTTTTGACAGCTTTTTGAGAATTCTTTTTGAGGACCATCCAGTCATAATGGTTCATTCTGATGTTCTCAATCTCCTTTCATCCAAACATTAAGATTTTCATAGTGCTGTCCAGAAGAGTATAGTTTGCTTTTAGCTGTCTGTATAAGTCACTGCTAGTTGTGATAGATGCATGCTGACCATGTAATGTTATACACTAATTTTATATAGAGATATGTTTGTATAAAGGATATTTGGATTGTTTAACCTGGAGAAGAGAAGGCTCTGGGTATACCTTTTGTGGCTTTTCAATACTTAAAAGGGGGCTTGTAAGAAAGATGAGGACAAGCTTTTTGGCAGTGCCTTTTGAGATATGACAAGGGGCAGTGGGGTTAAACTAAAGAAGGATAGATTCCGACTGGATATAAGGAAGAAGTTTTTTAACATGAGGGTGGTAAAACACTGGAACAGATTGCCCAGAGAAGTTGTGGATGCCCCATCCCTGGAAATGTTCAAGGTCAGACTGAGTGGGGCTCTGAACAACCTGGTCTAGTGGAAGGTGTCCCTACTCATTGCTCTGCAGGTGGACTAGCTGACTTTTAAAGGTCCCTTCCAACCCAAGCTATTCTATGATTCTGTGATGGTGGAGAAGATACATGTCTCTGTGTTTCCACTCTGTCCCAGATATGAACCCTTGCCCAGAAGAAATGCACAAGTTCATTTAAGGTTTGGTTTAAGGAGCAGCCTTGGCCAAATAAGAACAAACTAAATCACAAATGCAAATGCAAAACTCAGTAACTCTAAAGATCCACTGGGCCCCTGTAGATGAAGAGGGTTGGAGAGAGCCTCATCAACGTATACAAATACCTGACGAAGCAAAGACAGAGACAGGCTCTTTGCAGTGCTACCCAGTGACAGGACTGCAACTGCGCACAAATAGAAACATGGGAGGTTTCTTCTGAACATCAGGAACTATTTTTTCACTGTGAAGGTGACCGAGCAGTGGCACAAGTTGCCCAGAGATGTTACTGTCTCCCTCCTGGGAGAGGTATTCAAAAGCAGTCTGGGAATTTCCTAGCTGTAACTGGCCCTGGTTGAGCAGGGGGATTGGACAAAATGACCTCCAGAAGACCCTTTAAGCCTCAAGCATTCTGTGAATATCAGACATCACCTCTCAACTTCATAATATCTCCTGAAACATCTGTGATTTCAGGAGACTTTTGTTCCTTAAGAGGAGCTGTTCCAACTTTTGTCTGATTATTTAGATTCAGCAAATGGTCGAGAAACAGCTCTCCTCAGAACTAAGGACTGGTATAGGCTGACAGATTGTTTAGACAACAATAAAGTGCTTCTAGTTACATTCTGTGCTATTAGATGCAGGTCAATAGGCATTTTGCTTAAATATTTATGAGTGTAAAAGTGCTTTGAGAAGAATGACTTGAAGTTGCAAAGTAATTGGAAACCCTTCAACTGACACCAACATCTGCAGTTACTACCACGTTATTCTGACATATGTAGTAGTCTTTCTAAACCAACCTACTGGCTTCAAGAAAAGTTGATTTGGTTTTTTTATGCTTTTCCTACTGAATCCATTTTTGCCTCTGGTTTTCTACTTTGAGAGCAGAATTCTTCCTGAAATTAAGGAGTAATAAGAAACACAGGGGATTTTCTACCCTTATTTTTCAGGCTGTAGAGAAGTGCTGGTCTTAGCCTGTCTTCAATAAAAAGTCTAGTATGGGAATACTGTTTTTGATTCTAGTTTTAAGTTTTTTTATATAGGGATGAAGAAAATATTTGAAAGTATGATCATTTGCATGAATAGGACCTAGAGCCTGGAAAGTATTTGTACAGTGGGAGTTGGATATCAGTGTGATTTTAGATCAGTCTGTACTTAGTTATTTTGTAAAAGTATCTTCCTGTACAATATTAAAGACATTCAACTGAAAACAGTGTATGAAGGAAGAAGCATTAGGAATTGAAGACAGAAATATTTGAAATGAAGCAGACAACTTTAATAAAAATGCAATCAATTTTTGAGCAAATTACTGAGAAAAGTAGTGTGGTTTTCATCTTGCAGTGTCATTTAAACCCAAACTGGATGCCTTCCTAGATGGTAAATTAAGTGAAACCTAAGTTAATGGGCTCCAGACAGAGGTAAAAAAGTAAAATATGATGAGGTCAGTATAAATCCAAGTGTTTCTTTGACTTTTTTCTTTCACAAACTTTTGTTTAAGCTCTATAAACTGAAACTTTGTACAATGTATATGAATTAAGTTCCTTTCTGTGGCACTGCTCTTATAAAGCCAATTCTTCAACAGTATTCTCTTATGTAATATTATTTATCTGTAATAGAAGTAAAGTTCTGTTGTAGCCATGTGCACTGCACTTTTAACTTCAAAACAGTATTTGGCATCATTAACTTGACTTACTCTTTTTTTCTTAACCTTGTTTTTATTGGAGGAATCATTCTGACCATTAAATGGAAACTTTTATAGTCTGTAAAGGCATAATTGAACTCAACTGCGATTAGAGTCTTGCAAATGTAATCTGCCATTGCAGGGAAATAAGCTGATTTAAATTACTGCGCATGGTTCTACTTCTTTAGGTTGGGCAGAATCATTTGTGAAATCAAATTGGCACATGAAAAATGAATTGTGTAGTAGTTTCAGAGGGCTGTTTATTTGAAAGTATTGTCACCATATAATTGCATAAGGAAATCGGTGAACTTATTTAGCATACTTGCAGACACCCAAAGCAAAAATAATGGTTTTAGAAGAGCTGAGAGTAAAGCAGATGAAGAAAGAAATAAATGCAAGGGATGTTCAGTCTGAATACATCGCATATTTGTAATTTATTTTTGAAAAGCTGATAAACCTGGTTACTTCTAGAAATGTAGAAATGGGCGTATGCAAATTGCTTATCATTCTGTGAAATCTAATTAAATTAAAAATATATCAAAGACACTATATATTTAACATAAGTGTTTTAGATCTGAGATGAGCAAAATCAATACATCAATAAATGTGACATACGTAAGTAATTATTGACTTGTCAGTATTTTGGTTAAGCTTTTTAAACAAAAATATGGTATATAATTTAGATGTTACTGTAGGAATTAGATTAGGAATTTTTTTTGTAAGTTCTGCAGTTAAAATAAAGTTGCATCCTTGTGTGTGTTCTTTCGCATAGAGAACCCCACTCTGGATTTCTGCATGCACCTCCTCATGAACCTTGGAAGTCATTGAAATGCAGATTTAGGGAAAGCTTAGACATTCTTACCAGCATTTCTCTTTGTGCACAAAATGTCTCTTTTTAAATGATGTTAATAGTATTTTTCCTGCTTTCCATCTTTGGGCTCTGCAACCAGAAGTGAGGGAAGGAGATTGAAAGTGTCTATCTGATTGACTAATAAGACTTTTTTCCAAATGCTGTGATTGCAGCAAACTATGCTTATTCTTGTTGTTGTGTATACATCAAGCTTTATTCAGTGTTGTCTGATTAGTTCCAAACTCATAGTTACTTATTTTCCTAATATATCAGCCTCCTCTTGAAAGCTTTTCTTTTCCATAGCTGATTTTATAGTTTAAGAAAAGGTGGGGTGATTTTCATCCTTCCTTATACCTAACATTAATTTTAAGGTCTGTTCTCATTGTATCCTTGAGCTTCTGTAGTCTCCATTATTTCTGTGTCTTTTAGTCTTAAATGAAAATTTCTATCATATTAATGCAATTACTAAAATGATTTGACTATGTCTCTGCTTGTATCATTCTTTTAAGAGAATTCTGTTGTTGCAGGACAAAAGGTGCACTTAAACTAAAGGTGAATTTTTTTTTCAATTAATGGAATAAACCAGGCTTTCTAAATTTTAAGTTTTGATGCCTGAGTTTAACTTGTAGACATTAGAATAGTTAAGAACATGCTAATACCCTTAAATTCCATTAAATATGCTTGCCTGAGTAACATAGACAGGGAGAGCTTTTTTAGTCTGGAGTGAAAATTTGTGGAGTATCCATGTATAGAAACATATATTACTTTCTAACTAAATAAATCTATATTAAGTAAATTTAAATTATGCATCTTAGGTTGTATGAAAATGGAAAGAGGAGACCCATACATTTCCAAATGCGGAACTGTGTAGTTCTGAGTGTAAACATCAGTGCAGACAGGCGTGTAAGCAGTCTAGAAATTTATATTTCAATGTCTCCCGAGGTCCATGAGGAGGCACATCCAGAGAATGTGTTCTCACACATGACTATCCAGAGTTATATGGATCAGTGGAGGAGACTATTTGGAAACTTTGTTTGTTGGTAAGTAACCCTGTTTGCATTGCGTACAAAGTGAATATGTACGGAAACGGAATTCATAGAATCATAGAATTATTTAGGTTGGAAAATACCTTTAAGTTCCTCAGGTACAACTGTTAACCTGGCACTGCTCCATAATTTTCTGGTCTGCACTGCTGTGTTAGCATCTACAGTGTGAAGATAGTGCTTTTGACTCTCTTGGGGATGTTTTTTTTTAACAAGTGTAAGCCAGAATCCCAGAACAGTATGGACAGGTACTCTGATCCCGAAAATATTCAAAATACAAAATTGGTAGGTGTCCTTATTCTTTCTTGGCTGTGGCTGTAATAGCAGTGGAGGAACAAGGACAGAGATAGTCTGTGGAAATAAGAAGAAGGCAGTTTCCGTGGCTACTGAATGTAAATACTTCGATGGAAAGCAGCGCAGTGCTGTTTCTTTTTTTCATTTGGGGGAGCAAGGACACAGAGAATCCTTTTAGAAAGAAGCATTTAGAAAGAAAGAGACAGGTCTTGAGAGATAAGTTATGTTCTCCTTGGAATAAGATAAACTAATAATTGTACATTTGCACGTAAAAATTGTTTGGCATTTGTAGAATGCAAACTTCTTGGTTTTTACGAAGTCAAA
The DNA here is from genome assembly GCA_013397975.1 of Machaerirhynchus nigripectus. Classification (NCBI taxonomy): domain Eukaryota; kingdom Metazoa; phylum Chordata; class Aves; order Passeriformes; family Dicruridae; genus Machaerirhynchus; species Machaerirhynchus nigripectus. Next base: position 1,079,886 of record VZRQ01009365.1, on the reverse strand, counting down.
TAGTAATTTCTCAGATGTTCTCTACAAACTATTTTCTCAGCAAAATTCCTCTGATATACAATGCTTAGAGTCATAGAACTGTTAAAGTTGGAAAAGTCTTAAGATTATAGAGTCCAATTGTTTACCCAGCACCACCATTTTTGCCATGCCCCTAAGTTCCATATCTACGGGCCTTTTGAACGCCTCCAGGAATGGTGGTTCCACCACATCCCTGGCAGCCTGTTCCAATGCCTGACCACCCTTCCAGTGAAGAAAGCCACTTTCCAGCCACTCTGCCCCCAGCCTGTAACACTGCATGGGCTTTGTGTGACCCAAGTATAGGACCTGGTGCTTGACTTTGTTGAACCTCAGACCATTGGCCTTGGCCCTGATATTAATTAAGATATTAAATAGGACTGGCCCCAACTCTGAGCCCTTGGGACACCCAGTTGTGACCAGCTGCCAACTGGATGTCATTCCATTCACCAACATCCTGGACCCAGCCATCCAGCCAGTCTGTAACCCAGTGAAGAGTGCACCTGGCCAATCCATAAGCAACCACGCACTTAGCTGCAAAATGAATTTTTTTTTAAAATCTGATCCAGGCTTATTTTTATTTTGAATTAAAAGACCATCTTATTTTTGATTTTGGCTAGTGATCTGAGAAACCACTGTTCGTCTCAAGCACTTTAAAAAAGGAAAAAACCTACATCTATAAAGTGCTAAATAGGAAATATGGGCTTTAAACTTTTACTGAATTTGGAATCACTTGTAAAATGAGTGTAATGCTTTAGTAGTAGAATAATGAACTTTTTATTTTCTCATGAAATAGAGAGACACATTTAGAAAAGTAAACAAATGGAATGTTCACTTAGCTGAGAGATATTTACAGTTACTAATACTTACAATGGATGCTATGTCATAGTTTGCATCCTGCAAGGTCTGTGCATAAATCTGAAATTTAAAATTTAAATTGCCTTTTTTAAAATTTAAAAAATAGCAATATTTAATTCCATTTCAACATATTAACTTTAACTTTTGAATTTATTATTTTAAAGACAATCTAGTTAATGACTTTCTTTTGTGTCAGAGCTCAGAACTACTAAAAGTTCAGTTAGTGATATAAATATTCTAGTGTATCTTGCTTTATTCTTAAGGCTATATATATGTACTTTTCATTTGCATTCCATCTTAGTCAAGGGATGAAATTTAAATTGCCTTCTGCTATTTTAGTATCTCTCACTGAATGAATGAATGAAATACTTCTTTTTAACTCATGTGCATAAACAGCAGAAGTGCAAGTGTTGGCTGGTCTGTTTCTACCTCTCATTTTGTAAAGCAGGAAAATCCACACATATGCATTGATGAAACTTAAAGTCACAAAAAATATTATAACTAACTTTTTTTTTCTTAGAAGATTCATGCTATATCATAAGAATATGTAATGTCTGCAATAAATTGCTGTTAAAAGAAAATAATTTTACAGCGAATTTCATAGTTTACCCAGGCTGTTGCATACTAATTCTAAACACGAATGTAAAAATTTGGATGTTCTTTCAGTACATTTCTGCCTCACTCTCTAAATTGTTATAATTTGTAATTATACAGGAGGTTCTGCATGTTGCAGGAGTGGAAATGCAGTTAACAGCTGCTGTTTCTTTTTTGACTGTTCTGCAAGAGGAGTCGGTGTCCATTCATACGTACTCCCACTCCTTCCTACACATCATTCTCCAGAACCTGGAACACAGAGATGCAGGTCAGGGCTGTACAGCTACTCTGATGACTGATGACTTCTACATGTTTTGTTTCTTTAGTGACCCTACAGTACTCTGTCAACAGTGAGTGCAATCACTGTGACTTTGTACCTAGACTGGTGTGAATGAAGAGATTTTTGCATGATGACCACTTTCATACTGACATTTAAATGTAATTCTGATTGAAGCAAAAAAACCCTCTCACTTTGTCTAAAGGATTAAATCCCAAAGTTGTTTCTGAGTCTGAACTTTTCGTGAAGTACCAACTTTTTGTGGCTGAGAAAATGGAGGGAGGATGGTTGGCAATTCTTCTGTGTTGACGATTTTTTCTTAATTTCTTTGACACTAATTTTAGAATACAAAGGAAAAAAAAGGCCTATTGTGAAATTAGAAAGTTTCAGTGGGCATAAGAAAAAAATATGCTTCTAAAGAGGGAAATTAGCTTTGTAAAGCAGTCAGAGTAATAATTAATTTTATATAGGAATTGGAAAGGGAAAAGAAATGGGGGTAGACTTTCCCTCTTACCTATCCTACTTCTTACTTTGAAATTTTGAATGTTGAGTGGCTTTCAGATACATAGCTCCTTGTAGACATGTGTAAAAACAGAAAATTTTCTAGAACTGATGTATGTTTTGGTTTAGTCATTGTGTGTACAATATAACATATCACGTATAATTCACTTCTTTTAAACAGGTGTTAGCAATGCATGGTTAGAAACTCTTCTTGCTGTAATAGAAGCTTTACCAAAAGAAACTGTCAGACATGAGGTAATAACAATCTCTTACTTATGCAAACAAAACATAATATTAAGATTGTAAGATTGTATTTCCCTGCAAGTTTTATTCACCTCAGTCAGATTTGTGGCCGTTCTGTACCTGTGAAAATGGTGATGGTTGTGGAACACACTGTAAGAGACTAATGTGCAAAAAGGCAAGACAGGAAGTCACCTTAAAAAAAGTCGTGTTCTTCAGCAAATAAAGTCAACAGTTACTTACACTCCACTGTAACACTTCCACTGCACCTTGTATTCTCAGTAACATGTTTTCCTGCAGTCTATTTCAGTTTACAGGATAGTATCTCACTCTGTGTCTTCATGAAGAAACTACATTTTGTTTACTACTGGACTAAAATTCTAGTCTGCTATGTCTGCTAAATGGAACTGAATGCTGGAAATGCATTCCTTAGTGTATTTCAGTTGTTCTTGATGTACCAAAACTCTTATGCATTGCAAACACTCTTTTAATTTTTCACCGTGTAGCTCAAGAAGGAAGAAGAAAATCTGTCACTAAGTTATAATGCCATTCCCCTTTAGTCAGCTAATTTATTCACTTTTAAGTATTCATATTTTGTTAAGTTTAAAAGCTTTGCAACAGGTATATTTACTGTGTTTATAATTTAAAACAATATGGAGATTTAAACATATGATTGTTTGTGTGGCATAAAAATTCTCATTAAAGTAAGAGTAAAATCCAGAACTGTTTAAAAGATAAACTTCTAAAGGGTAAAAACAGGTTGGACAAAGCACATAGAAATTATTCTAGTCACCTCCAAAATGTAATTGCAATGTAATTTTGAAGATGTCATTTAAACACAATGGACTATTAATGTGCATAGGTGCCATTATTGATAGTACTGACTAGTTCAGTGAAAAGGTTGGTGACATTTGGGATATATTTTTCTAGATTTTTTTTTTGAGAAGAGGAATACTTCATTTAATGCTCACAATTTTTCTGCTCATATTTCTTCTTTTTTTTTTCCCATGTAGATCCTGAATCCACTTGTTTCCAAAGCACAGCTTTCTCAAACACTTCAGTCCCGCTTAGTTAGTTGTAAAATCATGGGAAAAGTTGCTAACAAGTTTGAAGCTCATATGTAAGTAGACTGTAAATATATTTTCATTCCCCAGTGTAAACCAGTATTTCTTTGTTAGTGGACAAAAATTACTACAAGAAAAGTAGACTTTATTGCAAACATGAAATGCTTTTTTTTTTACAGATCCCTTTCATTATTTGACTAGCAGGTTCAGACTTGCTGTGATCATGATTTTATAACTTGAGTTTGTTTGTTCTTTCACAGAGTTGAATAGGTACCATATTCATGCCATTCTTCTATATTGTTTTTCTTACTAGAAAATAAGCCACTAGGTGGATTTCTCTGCATCTTACAGACACAAAACACAGCTTCATCTCCTTGGAGTTTCTTGTCATAAACAGAAGAATTCCATTCCTAACTTTTTATGATGTAACCAAATTTAGCATGTAGATCTGTTTTTTTCTATACCTAATTAAAATGTAGATATATCAGGAGCTACTGCTGGTCCCTGATGTTATCCAGCCCTTAGATTCAGCGTGCGTGAGTCTGGACAGAACTGGGTGCAATGATGAAAGCAAATCTGAGGAGCTCATCTGCCCAAAGCAGTTGGTGTGGTACCTTCCTTGGTCAGTTTACCCAGGCTTATGATAGTAGGACCACTTCACCAAATGTGTTTCCTATCCAGGCAATTGTCACAATGTGACTTCGAATTACAATAAACATCCACTGCAGGCTACTACGTGCACAGAAGCTGTCTGGCTAATGAAGTCCACTCTAATAACGATTTTGATGTGCCCCAAAATGCAAGAATTCAGCATAACAGAAAAGAAGAAGAACAAGATGATATGACAAGATATTTAGGAATCAATTTTTTTAGATGATGTTTATTTTCTTTAATAAAGAAGAACTAGAAGCAGCCAAAAGGAAACTATCTAAATCTTCATTTGCTGTTTGGACTATACTTGTTGGACATTCAAAAGTTAATGGACATGGTAGAGTAGTATTTTTTGAGAATATTACCAAAGCCTTCTAAATCTCTATATTCCAAATCTCTAGGACTCTGTCAGAATAGCAGTTGCATTTATTTATTTTATGTTACAGTCTCATAAAAATAAGTGACTTTATGGATTACTTGGAATCTTATATGAACATGTAGCAGTGTTAATTAGTAGCCATAATTATCATATTTTATTTTTGTTTCTTCAAGGTGATTCCTTGCTGTTCAGAAATAGGAATCTCCTCATTTCAGTAAACAGATAATAGCACCTTTTCGGCACAGCCACTACATTTTAAGAAGATAACTGAGAATTTTCTGGGACATCTTGTTCATCTGGTAGAGAGCTCTGAGTGCAGTTTAGAGCCTGAAAGGAGGTCTGGGTCCCCAGGTTTAGAATGTGGCAGACTGAGTAAAATTCAGGACACACTCTCATTCCCTTTTCAGTAGGGCTCTGGGTACAGGCCCAGAAGACATATCTGTCCCCAGGAGTAGGCAATATATAAGCATATCTTCACTTTCTTCTTCAGAACGGCACAGTTTTTCCTCATGAAATTTATACTATAATTAAAAACTTTGTATTTGATGTTGCTCCCGGGTTATTTTATATCCTGTCCTTGTCACAGAACATTAGTTTTTCTACCCTCTGTTCCAGTGTTCCAAGTTACAAAGTCTTTTTTTTAATGTAGCCCCTACTTTGGAGTATTCTAAAATGCCAAACTTCCAAGACTGTACAATTTTTGAAACTTCAGGCTAAATTTTTCTGTAAGAAGTAAATTAATTTTCACTGGAATGAATGTAGGCTGTGCAAGCTGGTTTGAAAATTGGCTTGTCTGTGTCTACATATTATTTATCTTGAGTTTTTCACTAACATAAGGATCTTTAAAGAGATATTTTATGAATACTTATAACAGAATCTTGGGCAGTGAAAAACACAATGGCTGATTCTGCCAAGTTGTAGTATGTGTTTTTACTTAAATAGGAATCAAAATTTTCATTTTGTATCTGCTGTTGATTTACATGAATACTTGGTCTACTTGCCTGAATGCATTGCAGTATTCAAGCTTTTAATCTTAAATTCTTCTCCTTTCTTCCTAATTATGTCTTGGGTGATACCTGCATATCAAAGATGAGGTATTACAGACATTTAATTGGGATTTACATTTCCATTTATATAATTCTTTGTATTCTTTCAGTGGCTGTTCAGAAATTTGTGCTGAAGAAGGTTATTAAATGAGGACAGTATCCTACCTACTATTCTTGTAGTTTTTAAAAAATAATAGATGAAGTATGAGCAAATGAGAATGACAGTAAATATTCCTTTTCCTGTTTCTTTGTAGTGCATATTTGCATCCAATGTACAATATTCTTTTCTAACTGCTAATTATCAGAAAAATAATTTACTATGTGTTATAAATTAGTAATATATGGGATAAACAAGTAATAGATGAATAAAGTTCAGTACTACTCAATGGATTTTATATGTTCTTGTTCTATATATTAATAAAAAATGTTCACACTTTTAGTATTAAAAGAGAGGTTCTTCCATTGGTAAAATCACTGTGCCAGGATGTGGAATATGAAGTTAGAACTTGTATGTGTCGGCAGCTGGAACATGTAGCTCGAGGAATAGGGTGAGTACAAATTGCCTAACAGATCTTAAATGCAAAATATTTCTCTAAAATGGTGATATAAAAACTCCTTTTAAAGTTGCTGAATTCATGCATACTCAATAATGAATCTGGACTGTACCGATGTGTTTTTAGGGATTGGCTGTTGGCAGTTGTCTCTTTTCCAGTTTTGGATTTTTCTTTCTCTTTTATAGTAAAATTGCTGAACCATAAACCCAACAGTTTTTTGTAAATAATTACTTTGTCTATGGCTTCTTGAAATCATCTCAAATACCCATTGGTGGTATTTGGCTTATTTAAATATTCTGACAAGTATTAGCAGTTTTCATAATTACTGTGCAGTGTTTGAGAAAGGATGCTAAATGGGTTTTGTAAGCAAATTTCAGCTCAGTATCAACTTCTACTCAAAGCTTGAAGGCCTTCAGTATTCACACATAGGATTGATAAATTCTGGAACTTTAAGAATAGAAAATGTTAATTACACACAGGATTGGTCTCTGAGTGAACAAATATTTCAAAGTTCGAGGTCTCTCTACCTGGAATTTTGTCAAGAAGGAAAAAAAGCAGTAACTTCTTTTACAGAGAGGAAGATTGATCAAGTAAGGTTCCCTACCCAGTGCTAGACAGCAGAGATAGATTGGTTCTTGAGTGTCTGCCTGGCTTTTAAAATTGTATATCTATGAGCAAATTCAAGGATGAGGCTGAAACTGAAGTGTAGTTGGAAAGATCCGTTAAGTATGCACTTGAGTTTGTTATGTTAGTACAGGTGTTTGTGGAAAAGATGCTTTAGCTGTAGCTAAAGCTGTAATTAATTAGCTGTAGCTAATGCTGTAGCTGTGGAGTGATTTCTGTTTTTTTGGTTGGTTGGTTGGTTTTTTTAAAATAGAGAATTATATCATACTTTAGATTCTGAGTTATTAAAAAAACAAATAAAAAACCCATCAAAAACCCCCAAAACTAAACCACCAGAAATTCCTGAAGCAATGTGCTTAGGGAATATAGAGATACAGGGAATTCATAGCAAGAACTAATTATTGCTGTTATGTACTTAATTTGTCTTTTTTTTTTTTTTTTGTAAGGTCATGTAGGTTAGTAATTTCTATATTCCTATAAAAACTTGTCTTTGTTGCATAGAAAATAATCTTATCTATATGCTTTAGGCACTTTTTCTGCAAGGTTCTTGTCCTGCAGAAGTTCAGAGGATGTGAATAATGTTGAAACCATATTATACTCATCTCAGTAAAGTTGCTCATTTTTTTTTGTACTTACTCTTTTTTTATATCAAAATTTAGGCTAGCATGATAAATCATTCTAACATTTGCCATATTGAATGTCTTTCAATATAAAAGAGCTTGTGATTAAAGAAAAGAAAGGTACTATTTGTCAGTTCTGTTGATATTTTTAAAACTGGGAATTCAACAGGCATTTTACTAAACTGAATTACTGAATAATTTGAACTTGCATTTATTTTTGCTGTGTGCATGGGTCTCATTTATCTTCATGTATCACAAAATTGAATTCTGTTTAATAGGAGGTTAAAGATGAGAGAAAGAGAGGGTTCTGTTTACCTCCAGGGTTCTGTTTAACACCAGGAGTAGCCTGGTGTTTTTATTCCGTAACGACTGTGTTTTGAAGGGAGAGATGGTTCTGTCCATCATATTAGTTTGAGGATTTTTGATACCACCAAACTGGAAATGCAAAGAAACGTTTGCATTTTTTTTTTTTTTTAAATTTCTTTCCCCCTTCCCCCTATTTCTATGTTTGGATTTAGGACGTAGTCCTACCCTTTTCTCTCCTGGTCATTCTTAGGCTATCCGTTCTCATCTATCTCATTTGTTCTTCTCAATCCCATGGGAATTGTTTTGTGTCTTAAATTTGAGATATTGTCTCCATTTCCATGGATTCCTTTAACATTCTCAGTCAGCCTGTGCTGTAGTCAGGAGCTGAGAAGTAAGCATATGAATTTGACTTTGAAAATGATTTGTGATGCATAATACAGAAATTTTTTTAAAAAGAGTACAAATATGTTATTCTGAGTAAAGTATCCCTTAGCTAGGATATGCATATAGTTAGAGAATATTTCTTACAGCTCCGAAAATTATTTTGGTGGTAGCCTTTAGGAAGCACTCACAGTTTGTATGAATCTGTATGACTTTGCTTTCAGCAGTTTTATTTGACATTTAAAATAGGTTTATGAACAGCCAGGTGTTAAAATAATAACTGAAAGTGTGTGTTTGTGTCATTTTCTTCACTCCTCCAAATGCAGTTTAAGTTCAACATACACTAAGCAGTGTGAAAGGAGAATGAAAAAATGTTGTTTTCAGTGGTTGCAAGTTGGCTGTATCTTATACTAATAAGTAACCATACTGGAAAGGAAATTTTATTAATTCTGTTTAGTGTCTTCAAAATGAACTAAATTTAATTTATTCTCCCTGTGAGTTGAAAGTTTAAAAAATTATAGGTATTATGCAGTGGCAAATGACAGTATTACTGGTAATTTACCCAGCCTTAGAATAGTGGGTTTGATAGGGCTAAATACTTCGTTATCAATTAGTGGTCTGTCCTGTGTATTTTTCTTTGTTTCTTTCCTCACCAACTTCTATTTTTAGCATTAATGTATTCGTATAGACTCTTCTCTCTCTGAAGTGTTTAATTAATCCCTTCTCAATGCTTTAGATGATTTAATCTCATAAGAAATGGTGAACATTCAGTATTTTCAGTATGGAAGCTATTGCAGTGTGTCATGTTGAGGATGAATAGGTAGCAGGTAAATGAAGAAATAACTAAACAAACATGAGCAAATCTTTAGGTAAATGTTGAAGGTATAATGTGACAACAGTCCCAATGCTTATTTTTACTAGTTAGTTAGTTATTGCCACTAAATGATCTACCATTTTTTTGTAATTTTGTTTGAATATTCAATCATCTGCTTGGAAGAATACTGTTAAGCTACCTCTTGATTTGCTGGTAGGAATAATAAACTCTGTAAGGTGCAAAACCCTTGGATGCTGATTATAAACATTTGGAAGGATTATTGTTTATATTGACTTCAAACGGGGCAGCTGTTACTACTTTAGTCTGATTGGAAGGGATATTTTGAGCATTTTTATTTCAGTGTCCTGGAGTTAAGTATGAGCAGTATATTAGTAGGTCAGTACCTACCAAGGCAAAAAGGGATAAACAGGACCCTTTCTTTGCTACTTTAAACCAAGGCTAAAAGCCAGTGTTTAGACTAGTTGCAAAATCACATTTTCTCTGAGCAGTAGATGCTCTCTGTAAAGAAAGCTCATCTTTGATGTATAAAATTTCTAGACACTTCAATCCAACATGGCTCATACTTTATAATTTTTGGCTTTGGACCATCATATTGAGCATATTTGATCATAAGAATTTTCTTAGTGACATACTGAAATAGCTGAAATCCTTGATTTTTTTCAGGCTACATTTTCTCTAGTTTATTTTGAGCAAATTTGAATGCTTTTTAAATGATTAAGTTTTGGATTTTAAATTTGCGTGTTTGTTTGGTTGACAAAGAAAAAAAGTCCTGAGATTGACTGGAGGTTTTTCTTTAATTTTAATTTCCTTAGAACTTTGTCAGTTTTTCCTTCTTGAGTTCCCAAAAAATATCTAAATGAGTATTTCAAGGAAGAATTCTGTTTTGCAGTGGCAGTGTTGTTTCACTGTAAGTTTTCTTTAGACTGCTTGCTTCGTGTTGCAGGACAGAACTAACAAAAACTGTGGTACTTCCTGAGTTAGTGGAACTGGCAAGAGATGAGGGCAGCAGTGTACGCCTGGCAGCTTTTGAGACCTTAGTGAATCTGCTTGATATGATTGATGCAGGTAAGAATTGAATTTAGGCTTAGTAGCCCAGTTCTTAGTGCTCTAGTGCACTTAGAATTGTATTTAAATGCTTTTTATTCCGTCTGGATTATTCAGACATTTCTGATTTTATTTTGTTTATTGCTTTGTCCTTTATATTTCCTTGTATTTCACATCTTGCAGTGCTTGATATGCAGAAAGTTTTAAGGGAGATGAACTAGTTGTCCATGAAATCATTTATCATGTTCCAAGTTTTTAATGTAATGTGCCTAAACGGGCTGAGTAAAGTTACTGAATAAATTATGGGACTATTGTGTTGCTAGTATTTAATTAATTAATGTAGTGCTATCACTACACAGAATACAAAGTGTTAGCTCAACAAAAATGTACTATACAGGAACTTGGTGATGAATTACTACAATATATGGTCGTATTTAAGCCATATAGAGGAGTGGATAAGGAAAAGAAAAAATAATACAGTTTTGGGGAGAATACCATAAATGGACTTTTTAGCAGTTAGTGTTTATATCAGTAAGTATGATAGCAGGGTAATTTTCTAATTCTTGAGCCTTTGGATTGATGCTTTCAAGTTTGTGCCTCTCTTAGCACCTCTCAGTCTTCACTCCTCTTCCCCCACTCCCTGCTGTAACTACTGCTTTGAGTTACTGTAAGAAGCTTAGAGAAAGCAGTCAGGGGTTATTTACAGGTTTGTAAGGAATGTGTTTCTGGAAATCGGGTTCGCTTTCATGTCTGAACTAGAAAATGAACACTTTTGAAGTTAGACGACCCAAAATTACATCGTAGAATTTCTCTCCCACAATATTCAATATTAAAATATTCCTTCAGGCTAACCTAACTTTGTTCAGCCAAAATTATTTGCTGAATTTTGCTGTTGATCTACCATTAAAAAAATCATAATCCGTTTAAAACTCAAACATTTTAATACAATGATTTTATTTAAAATAAGTCAAAAAATATAAATTTCTTTAAACATTTGCTTCTTTATTTTTTAAGGAGGCAGAGTGCTTGGATTTGGCTTTAGTTTCTAAATGATTTAATTTCTTTCCTGTGTCCTTAATTTTTTTTTCTCTGAATTTATTGTATACCAAAAAATTTTGAAACACTTCTCAGTAGGTTTAAAAAATTAACTTGCAGGATATCCAGATTTTTCTATTTACTGTCATAGTCATGTTCAGTGTTGTGTGCCTGCTGCTGTAGGAAATCTTATTGCAGGAGTACTGTAGTAGTCTCTCTCTCTTTATATTCTTGGTGAAAGGAGAAGGTAGTGGCTATTTATTCTATGCCTCATCCTTTAATGGGGGATGCCTTTTCACTAACAACAAACAAACAAATGAACATAACAGGTAATGTATTAAATTTAGGACCTATATTAACATGCTCATCATTCTCTCCACCTCTGAATTTTTAGTGACTGCCTGCCAGAAGTAATCCTGAGACTGTTAAATGAAATTTCTCTTAATTTATTTCAGAAGTTCAGTCTCTGTGCTCTTTTTAAAATGTTGACAAGTGGTTAACTCTAAAAATTTCTTTTGTTTTTCAGATGATCGGAGTCAAACTGTTCTCCCATTAGTGAAATCATTCTGTGAAAAATCCTTCAAAGCAGATGAATCTATCCTAGTTTCTTTATCTTTCCATTTAGGGAAACTGTGTAATGGATTATATGGTATGATATAATTTCTTTCTAAAAATCTTAAGAAAGAGGGAGGATTGGAGACTTTGAACCCCTTGGAAAATATCCAGATTTGAGTGTATCAAATGAAATGGTAGTTAGTTAGATTTTGGAAATTTCCTCTTAGAGTGACCATCTGCTTATTGTTTGTTTTTGGTTTTGTTTTGTTTAGACAGGGTCAAAGATGGAAACATGGTATTTTATCTTTATTGGTTTGACTGATTTATTTGGGTGTCCTGGAGCTTGTGATTTAGATGACTGAATTTTTGAAAGTAGAAACCTTTGAAAAGATTATGATGTCAACTTTGTATGTTCGTTTCTGTGCTTGATCTCCTTTTTAAGGCACAGTGCAGAGTGTGGCCCATAAGGAACTTCAGGGGAGAAAGGAGACCTAATGGCATATGGATTCCCCAGCTGCAGCTGAGGCCAAATCTGAACTCATAATTTTTACCCCCATAATTTGTGCTTGACTTTTCACTTGAGAACAGCACATCTTTCCTTGATAATTCTGCCCACCATATATTACCTGTGGAGGAACAGCACAGAATCATGGCTTTACATTGTAATTTTCCCCTAGACTCTAAAACCTTTGATCTTTCCTACAGCTCTTTGAAATGAACCTTCATGATTACGTTAGAGACTATCAAAGTGACCGTTGCTTCACTACAAATTACTTGAAATGGCTGTTCCACGGTGTCAAACTGTTATTTTGAGAAACAGAGAGCTAGGACAGTCCAACCTGTATTTCTCATGTTTTTCCAGTCTTCTTTTCTCTAGGCTGAATGACTAATTCCTGATCTTTCTTCACCTCTGAACTCCATCTGACAAATTCATATTTTTCTTGAAGTGTTACTCCTTAGGACAGTTGAACAAAGTGAAAGGGTTACTTCATGTACCTTGCCAGATATATTTCTCTTCACATTTTTCAGTATGAAAAATTGCCTTTTTAAAAAAATAAATCTAGCAGCTAGTTAGTCTTTCTCTTTCCTGGACTTGTGCAGGTGATGCACAGGCTAAGCATGGTACCTTACTGCTGTTCTAATGGAATAATAGTCTGAAGTTGTAAGGCCATATGTCCGGTTACTGAAGATCATTTTAAACTCTGTCTCTGAAGAATAACAAGTCTCTGTCCTTGGTTGATAAGCTTTCAGAGTACTGAATAAGCAAAGTCTCTTGTCCAGCATCCAGAAAATCAATGAAAATACTGAATAGTACCACAACTAGGATAGAACTTCCTTTATGCAGTTGCCTATCTTCTCAGTAGTCCGTGGGTAGCTTTCTCTTAGTTGTTTTTCCAGGCAGTTTTGGAGCACCTTTATAGTTTTTAATCTCTCATTCCTGTTCCCTTGTTTTGAAAGTCATAACCTTTACTGCCTCTTTGTTTCACAAGTCCTGTTATCCCATACTAGAAGGAAATTGAATCAGTTTGACAGGTTTTCCTTTTGCCGTGTTGTCTACTGCTGCTTTTTGGAAGGGGGGAAGATGGTGTTGGTATTTCGTAGTAAATTTTTTATTTCTTTTTTTGCCTCAGTTTTTTCAAACATGTGAAAGGACATAACCTGGCTTACCTAATTATATGGCTTGTCCTTTCCCTCTCCAACTATTAAATACCAGTACCACTTCAGCCCTTTTCTATTCTGTTATTTGACTTACTTAAGAATTCAGCAACTATTACTTAAATGTTTTAAATACTGGAATGAAGCACATCTGACTGCACATTTTGAGAACCTCTTGTTTAAGATCCACTGACCTGTTGCTTCTCTGCTTAAAGCTTGAATTTTTGTCACAGTTATTAATTGTACTCACTTTGATGATACTAGTGGAATTTGAAAAAGAAAATAAAATTATTAAGCATTTCAGACTTCTTCGTACCAATCACTGGTAGCTTTCCTCCCTCTCTGGAGTAGAAAATTGAGCCTTTCCTTGATTATTGTATTACTAATGCACTTGTAGTTTTTGAATTCTTCTTGCTAGCTGCATTCCAGTTTGTTCTGAGTACTTGTGTGTACTCATTATACTCTGCTAGATTCAAGGGGGGGTGGAAGGGAGAGGAGGGATAAAAACAAGCTATTTGATACACTTTAAAATAAGATTTGTTTGGGTACATTATTAATAGCATTTGTAATGAGGAAAGTTTGTTTTTTTGTTTGGTTTTGTTTTTTTTCTTTTTTTGAGGCATTTTTACTCCTGAACAGCACTTGCGGTTTTTGGAATTTTATAAGAAGCTTTCCACACTGGGTTTACAGCAGGAAAATGGACACAATGATAATCAACTACATCTGCAAACTCTGGAACAGGAAAAGAAGTACATTTCAGTGAGGAAGAACTGTGCTTACAATTTTCCAGTAAGTAATGTTAATTCAAGGTTTAATATTAATTCGTGTCATGCATATAGGTCACTAAATAGAATGACATGAGTGATAGAGTTATTCCCAAATTGTTCATTGTTAGCTAGATTTTAGCTCTTTCCTGCAAAGTTTCAGTTAGTGAGGTTGTCCAAAAGAGTTAGCAGGAAATACTACTCTTTGTAGAGCCTCAGAAAATTATTGGCAAATTTTGACAGAGGAAACGGTGTTCTAAGAGTTTTACTGGTCTTATTCTTCCTTACACATTTTCTCCAAACTCTTAGCACAAAGGATTTGGGAAAATGTCTGTGAAACAGAGTCCCCAGTTTCAAACCACTTGAATCTACACTTTCACATTCACTGCGTGTCACATCATTCTAGGGAGTTGAAGATGGAAACCGAATGCTTAGGTTGATGTTTTAGTCGTGTTCCTGCCTGAGTACAGAAAGTCTTTTCAGTTTTATGTGAGGTTTTTAAATACACCAGTCATGTTTCTGTAAATCTACTTTGTATTTTCACATTCTGCATTTGTATTCAATGAAAACATGTTTGCACCAAGAGCCACTAGACAACTATTTTTTCTTCTGCCTTTTAAAAGGCAAGCACACTGTATGTAGGTAGACATCTGTTGGTTTATTTGAGCAAAACCAAGGTATGTACAAACACAATCATGTTGCAATTCAGATTCTTGTTTTGCTGCTTGCTAAAATGGTCTTTGTTTTTGAAGTATCCAGTTACAGGTTTTGCTAGAGTACAGAAACATTAACAATATTTTAAAACTGAAGTTTTATATCTCATGGTTTTAGTCCTTATCTTCAGAAAAAAAGTCTGCAGCATGTTTGGAAAATATGTAACTTCAGTTTAGTTCTCAACTCCGGATTTTGTCCGGTGCCTGTGTTTTAACAAGGCCAACAAAACCTTCACGCTCCCTCCTTAAAATAACAACCTGTTATCTCTCAAGTTCATCTGATAATCTCTGATAGTGTGATCCTTTAGCTGTGTAGTTAAAAAAGGACTTTATTCTTCCACAGGCCATGATTGTTTTTGTGGATCCAAAGAACTTCAATTTAGAACTTTATTCTATATTCTTCTGCCTTTGTCATGACCCCGAAGTTCCTGTTAGATATACCATGGCCATAAGCTTCTTTGAAGTAAGTTTACAGTGGTTCTTTGTTACTGCTCAGATGGGTTTATTTTTTTTTTCTTCTTTATGCTTACATTTGTGACTGTTCAATCAAAATAAAAAGACTGGAGAAAATGTATTGAAAGTATTTAGTTTGTCAAGGGTGTTCAGTTCCTTCCAACCTCTGTATATAGCCCATATACACACATTATTTTATTTGAGTTGTGTGACATTTGGCTACAAGAGACTACTGCTAGGTCAGATTGTAAGGGGCAAAAGCTAAAAGAAACTTTTAATGATCTAGTATCACAAACATAAACAAATGTAGTAACTGTAATAGTTGAAGTTTTCAGTGGTATTAGAAAACAGACAAATGGGAGAAAAGAACTTGCCCTTTTTGTGCCTGGAAACCTTTAGAACTGTAGTTTGCTGGTGTGGAATGTGAGGCATATTTATGTGGAACAAATCCAAATGAAATGCTCAATTTAATATGAAACTACTTGGAAATTTGTGCACATGTAACAGCATATGTATTCTTACATTTCTACTCAGCTTATTTAAGTTCTACTCTGCTATTTTCATAAAATTTAAAAAAAATGTATAAATGCATAGGTAGTACTTGCTATATGGGGTGAATTCCAGAAATTAAAATGCACTCTCCTAAATATAGAAACCAATATAGGGAAATCTTTGATGTTTTCATATTCTCTTACTGAGAATCCTTGTGTTTCAGTCCTTGAGCTCAGCTTTGATCCCATTTTGTTGCTGGGGAAATTGGTAAATTAAGCAGTTTGCTGAAAATATTTAAATGACTAGTAGAGGAAAATATGGCTTTATTTCCACCATTGTAAGAAAGATGTATGGATTTCCAGATCTCATTACCTATTGATGCTTTCTTTTAATAAATGATAATCCAGCATAATTGTTGAAATTGTAAAATCAGCATTTAATTCTACATAATATTTTGTTCTAGCTATTTAACACTATTAAGGTACTGCCTGAATATAAGGAAAGTATTTTAGCTCATTTTAAAAAACCTCTAAAATTGTACCTTGGTCTAAATGTACATTTAGTTCTTGTTGGTTTAATATTAATAGCATAACTAGGCAACCACATGACCCGCAAAAATGAGTAATTTATGGCATTCCCTGCTAGGTGGATTACTTTTCAAAAAATAAAAGTCTTTGTAGCCATTTCCTTAAAGCTTCATCTTGATTGGAAGTAAGCTGTTATTTTCACTTGGCTTAAAAAATAATTAAAAGCCATCATCTAAATATTCCTTGTGACAAAAAAATCTCATTCCTCAAGTTTGCATTATGCTTGCTATAAAACCTTTTTAATAGCATGGAGATGGACTGATAGTGTTTTTTAAAAATTTACATGAGACTTACAAATCACATCAGTCACAGTCAAAAACCCAAAGAAGTAAGGAGTGAAAACTTCAGATGGAAGATTGGGAAAGCTTAAAATCCAGCACTGGCTAAGAAAATTTTTACGTTTTATCTTCTGTAAATTATATGGCAGGCTGACTCTTAACTCTCCTAATTTACAACATTTGAATATTCTACAAGGAAATTTCTAGCCTGGTAGTGCACTGGCAGTGCAGCCTTAAACATTTTTGGTAAATGTGAAATAGAGTTAATTCTGAAAGCATGTTTCATAGTTAGATAATAGACCTGTTTCTTGACTCATGTTCTTTATATAAGCATATTTTTAATGGGATCAGTGGGAAAGTACACAACTTTAGGAGGCTGATATTAAAATTTTTTTCTGTGTCTCTTCCTGCTTGCTGTAAAGTAAGTAAGTGGTGTTGTGCCACAGAACTGAAGAATGTTTCACCTTGCTATCTTACTGTCATTTTTTAGGTTGCTAAGCTTTTAAATTCTGATGTGTATACAATACATAAAGAACTGGTTACGCTATTACAGGATGAGTCACTGGAGGTAATACACTTTTATTGGAACTTCTTCTTGCTTATTACATCGAGGCAAATTATCTTCATGTTTAATAACTCTTCAGTAACACAGTAGAGTAACAATTTGAAATGATTAATTGCTTTTACTTCTATTGCACGGATGCCACATAAAGATGCCAGTCATCTGTGAATAAAAAAGAGGAAAATAGGAAGGTATTTGAATTTGGTAAACCCAAAGTAAATTTACTAGCTTTTAAAAATACTAATTCTAAATAGTTTCAATTGCTGTATTATTTATTAGCTTACAAACTCTAAAAAGCTTTGGGTTTGGTACTATATTAAAATAATAGTTGATGGGATTCAAGGGCTGTTGTTTTATTTTTATTGTCCAATTGAAGAGGAGATGAAGATGTTGTGTATGGTTCAGAGATCAAGATTTACAGAGAGTTTTGGTCCAAGGTAACCGGCATAAAACATGAATCAGTTGTACTGCAGTTAACATACTGAGACTTTTTTGGATGGAAAAAAGAGACATATTTATTTGAGAAAAAATCACCATTTCCTCTGAGAACAGTTACTCCAGTAGTTGATGTTTCTTGTTCTCTATGAGAATCTTTGGATGTGGCATGGAAAATTGAGTTTTGTATTCAGGTGGTCTTTTTTCATTCAGTACCTCTTGTTAGATGTTTTCAGGGAAATACCTAATATTCATAGAACATCTACGTATGGTTTATGAAATTTTGACCCATGTTAGAAGATTTCTCAAGTTGAACACCTGAAGGTTGAGACTTAGAAGCATCTGATGACTTTGAAAAATTCCTTGTTTTGATCTCTGTATGTTTATATGAATAATAACAAATATATTGAGCTTTAGCTTATATACCACCTCAGTCTGAATTGGTACAAAAAATACTTGGTTATGTACTTTTCTAGTCTAGTTAAAGTCTCACAGCATTGGAAAGTAGGGTTAGTCTATTACTATAGGCTATATATTGTATTTTGTCTATCAAATGCATTTTTTCTTAACACAGGAAAAATTGCTTTTAAGATACAGCTGACAAATATAAAAAAGCATTTCTTTTTGTTTGTTGAGGCTCTTAACTCCTGATGAAACACAGATCTTTCTGAAGGATAAATGTTCATTTTAAAATACTATATTCTCTGCATAGTTTAGAAAACTTGTCTGATCACATCAATAAAAACTGAGACCTGTAATGCTTATATTGCTTACTACATTAAAATATCAGTTCTAAATCCCAGTTCTCATCAATGCAACTAATCTCCTTTTTTTCTTTTCAACATGAGAGAGCAGTAACTTAAAAGGTGTCAGCAGGGATACCTTGGTGAGAGTTAAAAATGGAGTTGAGTTCATTTACAGACCTCTTTCATGCAGCCTTTCTTTAAATAGGTGTTAGATGCCCTAGTAGGTCACCTTCCTGAAATCCTTGAACTAATGACTAATGGAGGAGAAAACAGTGGATCAGAAAGCAAGGTGGGTATTCTCATGTGGTTTTTAAAATTTTCTTTCTAAGTGAAGGTAGTAGCAAATTTCAGACAAATTTTGTAGGAAAATGCTTTCATGATTAGTTTCTGCTTTGGAGAGATATGAAGTTTCTGTTTGTTTGTTTGGGTTTTTTTGATTGTTGACTTTATAAACTTTAACATTAAAAAAACTTTTGGAAAGATTAGAGTTAATATAAAAACGAACAGTTTATATGTGTTCTTTTTCTAATTAACCACAGTTAAGTGAAAACAAAACTTGGTTTCATGTTAAGGGAATGATAGCTAATACCTATTTTAAATCTTTTTCATATTAATGCATCAATTGCTCATGGGTGCCATTTTCAGACTTCTGCTAGAAGGAAATATATTTCCTGAAGTAAAGACACTGAATCAAGATATCTGTACTCAGCTCCCAACTTTTCTAATTTAGTTGTATGTGTCTCTGGATGATGGTTTATTCCATGACTCCTCACTTCTAACATGGAACAGAAAAGATGCTGGTTTTGAGCATATTTCCTAAATGTGTGGATAAAATGAGATATTGCAGCAGTATAAGAACTGAAGAAATTTAATTGCTTATATGGATAGAAGTGTAATTTAAAAATTTGAGTGTGTCAGATGTTTACAGCTGTAAATGTATGTAACATATAGCAAATGCAATGTCAGGTGTGGCAGTCTGTTTCATTTTTCTTAGTGCTAAAGGGAATTTAGCTTGCCTACTGTAAATTCTTTCCCTCCTACTGAGGAAAGGTGTATAATTTCTACTGAAATTAATTCCTACTAAAACTAATTAGGGGATTGAGAACAATAACTGCAAAGATTAAGAGAATAAAAGAGAAATGGGATTCATTTGGCTTGAGAAAGAATACTAAGGAGAGTTGGCGTAATGGTCTTAATATCTGTAAAAGGGTGTTACAAAGAGAACAGTGTTTAGTTTTCCTTTGTCAGGAGAAGGAGTTGGAGATGAAGGTGTATTTAGTTAGGTACTGGAATAGCTTTTGGGTTAGTCTTCCCTTCTTATATTGTTGTGATACGCTTTTTAAGCATAGTGATAAGACACACAGCTCGAAAATGTAAAATTAGTATTTATCTTTCTGTTTCTAGTTACTCTCTATTCCTGACTTGATTCCTGCATTAACAACAGCAGAACAGAGAGCAGCGACTTCTTTAAAATGGAGAACGCATGAGAAGTTACTACAAAAATATGCATGTCTCCCTCATATCATCTCAAGTGATCAGATCTATTACCGTTTTCTTCACAGAATGTTGACAATCATTCTGACAAATGTGAGCCCACCTGTTGCTTTCTCGTTTGGTTTTAATTGTTTATGTGAGTTAGAGCAATGACCACTGGATATTTGCTATGTGTAGTACTTCCTGTGTTATATTAAAGCAGTATCCCTTTCCTATGGTATATCAAGCTGTGGGATTTTTTCTGTGAGAATTTTCACTGAAAACTTGCCCCCATTTGAGGAGCAAAATTTAGATTGACAGTTTTTCTTCTACCCAAGACTTCTTTCCCTTCCCTGTGTTCATCATCAGTTTATTTCTAGTTAAATCAAAACTTTTTCCTCTGACATATGCCTTCTTTTTCCTGATTCCATACATTACATTGTGTTTGTTCTTTATGAAAAAACACTGTATTTCTAAAAGAAATTGCCATTTAGAGCTACTAGTCTGAAATATTACCGAGTTAATTCAAGAATAAAACTGTTATAAGAGAAGGTGTTGGAAGTTTTATTTCCAACACCTGCAACACAGAAGGTGCCTTGCAAACATGGAATATTTTAGGGTGCTTATGAAACAGTGGAATCTACAAGTTGGGCAGGAGTAAAGAAGCAAGTGTCTCATGAATTGGCCAAACTTCTTAATTCTCCCTTAAATTATCGCAATTATTTCAGAATTTATAAAATTAGGCTACCTTTTAGCTTTTTTTTTCTAATTCTAGAATTGTTGCATGTTTTCAGTCCTATTCTTTCAGATATGTTGAATTGTGTTCCCTTTATTTCTTTCAAGAATGTCCTGCCAGTCCAAAAAGCAGCCGCTCGGACTCTCTGCGTTTATTTGCGCTACAATCGCAAACAGGAACAGAGACATGAGGTTATTCAGAAACTGATTGAACGTAAGATGATTTTTCTTCGATTACTTAGAAATGAAAGATAGTTTTGACTGAAGATCTTTTTATAGTTACATTTATTCAGTGTAATTTCCTTCCGTCACTGGAGGGATTACTCTTGGAAGGCATTCAGTTGCTCATATTATCACCAGCAAAACGTGCTGTGCATATGTGAGGAATATATCTGGAGCTTATACAAAGGGATTGGGGAAGAGGCAATGCAGGAAACTGATAATATGCTGAGACCCCTCCAACCCTACTTCTTGTACCCAAAATTACTTAGGTGTAGGTGCAGCAATATACAAAGCGGAGTTCCTCTGTAGAAGTAAAATTCTCTAGAGCCTTCAGCATAAGAAGTGCTGAATAAACCTCAGAAATTAATTTATTAATCAGTCACCTGAAGTTGATGTTTTGGTGTGTGCTGTATGTTTTAAAGATAGTTGAGAAGTTTTAACCGTTCCCATTAGCATTCCTTAATGTTTACACAGTAATTATGATACTCCTGTGACATGGTTTGAAAGGCATAGAGGGTGTTTGTTTACACAGTAGCTAGTTCACTTGCTATTTTTGCTTTTTCAAGTTCTCACTGACAGAATTAATTGAATTCAGAATGTTAGTTTTTCACTATAAGAAAGAATTGAGATAGGCTGGGAAGTTGTGCCTTTTGATGCCTGTGATTATCTTCTTCAGGTCGAAGGTCAACCTGTGAAATGTTTTCTATCTGACATTGAAAACTTGACAGATAGTATCTGCAAATTTTTATTTTTCAGAACTGGGCCAAGGAAAAAGTTACTGGAACAGACTTCGATTTTTAGATACTTGTGAATTCATTATGGAACTGTTTTCAAAATCATTCTTCTGTAAATACTTCTTTTTACCAGTGCTTGAACTTACACATGACCCAGTGGCAAATGTCAGGTATGAAGAATATGTAGCCCTGTACAGGAAAAAAAGCTTTAAATAATATATTAAGAAATACTGTTAGAAGTTTTATGTTTTGCTTAAATAATGGGATTTGAGTAAAAACATAAAGAGCCTTCAGAATGACCAGTATTAAAGATGTAGGGGAGTGTGGGAATGATGCTAGAAAATCCCAGAAGCAGGGCAGTTCTGAGTGTTTGAGAGACTGATCAAAAGCATCAGGTTTTGGAGTAAAGGGAACAATGAGGCAGAGGAGCCAGCAATAGATGGGAAGAAAGTAATATGCTGTTTTGTGGGTATAGAGAGAGAAACACAACTTCAGTCTCCGTTCATTTCCATCCATTTAATTGTCACTATATGTAAAGTAAAACACTCAAGCAATTCTTTCAGTGGTCTGAACTAAACAAGTTAGAACAGGTTTTACCTTATGAAAAAGGGTATCTACTTCATTGTTAAGGAAAATTGAAAAAAAATACGATAATATTAGGGAATTTGGTCTGTTACTCATTTTTATACAGTTTTTTTTCTGTTATTTTTGTAGTAACTGTTTTTTGTTTGTTTTCTAAACAGATAGAGACCAGGCAGTTATTACCATTAGGAAAGTAGATCTTTTTTTTGGTCACATATTTTGTGTGATTTTGCACTTTTAATCTTGTTTCTGATGTGTGTCATTCATGTTGTCATCATTAACATATCTGAACATCTAACATTAATGCTGCACAGAGATTTATGTAAGCATAATTTGCACATACAGATGTGCACTCAAGAAGCTTCACCACATACTGTTTATTTCCAACTCAAACTTTAAACAGACACTGTGTTTAGTATAACTACCACATCTCAACTCAGCAGGATCCTAAAAATTAAGCCATTTTGTACGTACAGACTAACATTCATGTCTCATGTCATTAAATTAGGAGGATTATATTAAAACCTGTGCTCCAGACCCTTCCCCAGCTCTGTTGCCCTTCTCTGGACACACTCCAGCACCTCAATGTCTTTCTTCTTGTGAGGGTCCCAGGATTCAAGGTGTGGCCTCACCAGTGCTGAGTACAGGGGGACAAACACTGCTCTGGTCCTGCTGGCCACACTATTGCTGACACAGGATGCCAGGATGCCATTGGCCTTCTTGGCCACCTGGGCACAGCTGGCTCATGTTCAGCCACTGTTGACCAGCACCCCCAGGTCCTTTTCTGCTGGGCAGCTTTCCAGCCACTCTGCCCCCAGCCTGTAGGGGGTTGTTGTTGACCCAAGTGCAGGACCTGGCACTTGGCCTTGTTGAACAGCACAAGCAGGGGCAGCCGCCAGACATAAACAGGAAGATAAGGAAGGGGAAATAAGAGTTTTCTTCTTTTTAGTCTATCTGATAATTTTTCATCCTTGCAGTTGTATGGAATTGCAGTAACATGAATTT
The DNA here is from genome assembly GCA_013397975.1 of Machaerirhynchus nigripectus. NCBI lineage: Eukaryota > Metazoa > Chordata > Aves > Passeriformes > Dicruridae > Machaerirhynchus > Machaerirhynchus nigripectus. The sequence continues at coordinate 1,056,870 of VZRQ01009365.1, read as the reverse complement.
TGGTGAGACTTGGGCTCCTTTGTATCAATGGATGAGATTTCCAGGATATTTAGGTAACTGATAAAGTTAGCTGTGCAGATCACTTGGAAAATCCGGAGGTGTCCTTATTTTTCTAGATTAAAAAAAAACCCGAAACAAACAAAAGACATGTTTATGGACTGTAGTCATGATCTGTAGAGATGTTTTTGAAAATAGTATGTCTGGAAACAACACATAAGCAACAATCACTTCTGAAAAATAAGACCACCTAACTTATTTATTTTTTGTCAAATGCTAGCATGAATACATTGAGAATTATTGATAAATATTAAACATCTGCATTGAAAGGTGAATATTTAGGTGTTTTTTTTTTTTTTGTAGAATGAAGCTATGCTGTTTGTTGCCAAAAGTTAAATCTACTCTGAAGATTCCCACTGATAAACATTTACTTCAGCAGTTGGAATTATGTATAAGGAAACTTCTGTGTCAAGAGAAAGATAAAGATGTCCTGACTATTGTAAAAAGAGTAAGCCTTTTTCTTTTTCAGCAGCCTTTTATCTTGGGGTTTTCATTGAAAGTTAAGATGACTGAAGTTATACTTCTGATGATTTTCTTCATGTAAGAACAGGAGATTAAAAAATTCTATTGTCTGTTACGTGATTTTGAACAATTAAAAGATGACGTAGTATAGTAGGTTCTGTGAAATTTAGGAGTGTTGATGTTTCCTTGCTTATTTCTGTGGTTACTTATATTGCAGTTATTTTGTATTGATTGAAATTCAGGATTTTGGCTCAATGAACATTTATGAAAAAATAGCAAATGACTATAGAATGGATTAAGTGTTGATTCTAATAAAACTGATCAGGTCTGTGAGGTAGAGATATCTTGTTAATCTATGTATTTTACAATATACAGACAAAGCATTTGCAGAATTTTAAAATGTTACAAATGTGTTTGTAATGTGAATATTCAAAAAAGTACATCTTTAAGGAATGTCTGTGCTTAGTCTCAAATTTAGAAACCATGAAGTGAAATAGCTTTAGTAGGTGGCTTCCTTACAGGGCCAGTCTGCAGGAGAGACTGGGCGAACACCTGTTTGGAACCTTCTGAGTTATACACAGAGTCCTAAGTTGCTTTTTTCAGTCCTGGTTTTTAAGCCTGTGCTATAGTTATTCTTGCTTTGGTGCTTCCTTGAGTGTATTTTGAGTTCCATCTGGATAGTCTGTGATTCTGTTCATTCTGTGAGTCTCAGCAGGGCTCTGAGAATACTCTCTGACACTTTTTAACTGCATTTGTAGCACAAAAATAAAAGCATAGGCTTCAAATATTTATGAAGAAAAGACAATTTTTTACTTTAAGTAAAAAATGCCATTAAATAATAATAAATAATGTTTTAATTTTCTTTACAGACAGTGTTAGAATTGGACAGAATGGAGATCTCAGTAGATGCTGTAAGTACTTACTAACTTTAATACTTATCAACTACTTTTAGTTTCCATTTTCATGTAGTGATTTTTTTATTTTTATTGATTTTATTTTGAAGTTTCAGAAAAGATTTTACGAAAATGATTTATTGGATCAAGAAAAAGAGAGACAAGAACATCTCCTTTTGGAAATGGTATATTTTATCAGTACCCTGTCATTATTTTAAAATAGTTTGTAGCTAAATATTAATGAGGCAATAATTTTAAGGTAGGGGAAATGCATATTTTGGAGAGACCTGAGAGGTTCATAATCTGTGTGTGGTTTCATTTTATACTTTATAATAGGGTTAGGTCCTTCAAAGAAACATGTAACATTTTTTTCTTTACTACCTAAATTTTGCTGTAACAATTAGAAAGGCAAACTTGAGTTTCTTGAGAAATACCATGTATGACATCACAAACTGATCAATGAAACACCTCAGAATTCACATACAGCTTCCCTAGGCAAAGAAATTAATGTCATAACTTCTTTTGTCCCAAGGAAGCCGAAGGATGCTCTGTGTTACAGGCTTTCCTGTTAGTCAGGAAAAAGAGAGAAGCAAGAGCTGCAGTAGGCACTTCAGCACACAGCTGCAGTCCATTCACCACATGCTGCATTTCCACAAAGCCTAGATTAGAGCTCTGCAGTCCTCCATTCTGCTGCCTCCCCTCCAGCCTGAGGTGGGAGAAGCTGAGCAGCTGATAAGATTCAGAAGATCCTGATATTGTTAACATGCTTCCTCTGACTTGCAGTAAATGAACTTTGTAGTGAACCAGAACAGATTCAAGTGTCCCAAAAATGTCTTGTTTTCCTATGTCTGTGGTCTGCTTTGATGTCAGTAGTTACTGCAGGTCAGTATGAGGAAATATACCTGACTCACAGACTTCCTGCCACTTCCCTGTGTCTCGAGCCAATGGCTCAGCTTTGTTCTCAGGACCTGCATACACACATTCAGTCTTGAACTTAGCTCTAGCAGTCTCCAGGTAGATGCAAGTAATGCTTTTATAGTGAAAGGATTTGAGTGGTGCAAAATAGCCTCCAGTGTGCTCTGTGTTACTGTGGATTGTATGATGACATCAATTTTTACCCTGTTTCTACAGCTATACTTCAGAAGAGCACCTGAATTTTTTTGATATAGGCCACTGATACGTGCAACCCTTCTGTATCACAAAGGCCTCATTAAGCATTGTCTGTGAGAGGCATGCTTTTGGGGAACCTGAGATGGCCACAGTAAATTGTAAACTTTAACAGTAAATTTAAAAAAAAGCAAACAATAAATTGTGCCATGTTGCAGTCCCACACAGATGAAGAGCCATTCAACCCACTTAAATGTGTCTGACTGCTAAAGATTTTAATACTGAATATGTTAATAAGTTTACTTAATTTTAGTAGCTGACTTTGTAGAAACTCTTTTCCAGCAACCCTGACCTGAATTAATTACCTCTTTCTTTTCTTAACTAGGTACTAATTAGAACTACATGAAAAAAATAGAGTAGAACAATTATGGTTCACTTACCACTTTTTATTGTGAAAATGGTGCAGAAAATAAGCTAATATTGTATAGTTTTTTGAAGTTGGAGTGATATCTATTCACTAAACGGAAGATACTTTTGGGCTAGGTAGTATTACAGAAGAGAAAATAAATTCCATGAACCTGAACAATTTTACATAGTTGATTTTGTTTTGCATAAAGATTTATCAAGTGTAGATGTTAATTTTAGATCTTTATAAAGTTTATACTTAAAAAAGTATACTTAACTTAAAAACTCTTTATAAAGTTAAACCTTAACGTTTAAGAAAAACATTTTCATTGGTTTGTATGAAAGAAAAATATTGCCCACTCTGTTTTCAGAGTATCTGTGTAACTGAAAATTATTACATTGCCAGCTGCCAATTTCTGTACCTTTTTAAATATAAGAAACCCTAAAAGCCAGGCATAGTTTTAATAAGTTATAGATGTGAACTTCAACTCTGAACTTTCTTCAGAATGCAGTTTTTAAATGAGATATGCACTCTGATTTCATTCTGTGCTATTTAATTGGTTCTCTGGATTTTCACCAGAGGTTGTACTACTAGCAGGAGAGAGTAGAAATGAACTGCTATTTGGAAATGCAATTTATTTAATTATACCTGAGTAATATCTAAAATTTTTCATTCTTTTAGGAACAGTTAGAAAAGGAGAAGCAGAAAAATGAAGGAAGATCTACAAACATTAATGATAAAATGTTTGAAAAGAAGCGTAAGTTTGTTTATTTGTGTACGTATTGTTTATGCATGCTTTACTCTTCTACAAAGGTAGTAGAGAAAGGTGCAGGAAAGAGATACTTTGTACAATAGTTTTAGAAACTGGAAATAAAATTTGTTTCTATATATCTCTGAAGTTATTTATGAAAACTGGCCTCATATATTATATATTATATATAATCATATATATATATATTATTTTGACTTTATTAAAATACATTAAAGTTTTAGTTCTCTGTTATTTTTCATTTTGGGATATAGTATAAATACTTGTCTGTAGTATTTCTGAAGTGCCAGTAGCACTGGATTAGATATTCTTACTCTTTGCTCCAGGACTATGATATGTCTTCTCTTTTATATAAATTTAAGAGGGAAGGGATTACATGGCCTTTTTTTTTTGTTTTTGTAGGTAGGGACAGTAAAACATCATCAGTGTTGGCAAAAAGTATCAATCTCTCTGTTTCTGGAAGCTCTTCTGGTACAGCAGCAGGTAAGAACTGTTCAAAAACTCCCCTGAACACTTTGATCTCACGTCGTCAGGTTAAACCCCAACAAAGATGCTTTTGACATCTGTGGACCCACGTTTCACCTACTGCACAGAGGAAAAGATTCCTCTCCTAGACCTGAATGTATTTTCTATGGTTTTTAGTTTTGTTTTATTCTGTAGTATATGAATAACGACCTAAGGTTTATTTTTTTAATTGAAGTATTTATATCAGTTCCTTCACCTACCATAGGTTGACAGAAAAATATATTTAAAAGTGCTCTTAATAATTGAGGAAATGCAGTATTCATATTAAAAAATGTTCTTTTTAATTTTAGGCAAAGAAGAAAAAAAATCCAAGCTGGTTCGAAGCCAATCTTTCAGTACTCAAGTACTGCATCCAAAATACAGCAACATAGACAAGTGTCCTAAGTATCTTTATAATCTTCATTCCTTACCTTACAGACAGATGTTTACTCATAGACAGCTGTTATGAAATTATATGCTCATGGATCTCTGAGAGTAGTGATATACTTACTGAATTATGACTTATATTTTCAGCTGTTGTTTAATTGATTAACTGAGGGAAGAAATACCATCTAAGGCACGCTGAAGCCCACAAATGGTTATGAATTCCTTCTAAGTTAATATATGTCACCTTTTATCATACATTAAAAATAACTTTCAATATGAATTGCTAAATCTAATTTCATACATTTCTTAAAGAAATGTCAGCATTACTTTCTCATTTAGTTTTTTCATATAAACTCAGAAATAACCTCTAATACTATTAAACAGCTGGATGATACAATTGAAAGGAACACTTTTGGAAATAACCAACTTGGTTTTGTTTGTTTTTTTTTAAGTAAAACTTCTGCTACAGGATATACATCTTCAGTGTCAGGAGTGGGAAAGAGTTGTATGTTATCTTTTAGAGGTAAGTAGGTTATTTTGTTGTATTTTACTTCAGTCTTTTTGTGTGGGTGTTGAATATATGGGACCAATTAGACAGGCATACTCTAAGATGTCATTCTCCTAAAGAAAGCAGAATAATAGATTTCCAACACATTTGGGCATTTAAGTGCTAGTCTAGTAAGTGTATTTTTCAGATTCTTTTTTGTTCTTACGCATTTGTTTTAATTTACATTTAAAAATAGCAAAAACAAACTGAGTTTGTCAAGTCATGGTTAGAGTTTCAGATATCATAAAAAGGTTGGGTTTGCAGTTTTTCCCCACCTATTTTACATGAGGAGAATGAATATTATGTATAACTTCTACTGAATGAAGAGAGAGAAACTACTGTTTACAGTTCTGTCCACTAAATTTTAAAGAGTTTGGATGATTAAAGATAAGATTGAGATCAATGGCTTCCTAGAGAAACGTGTCTTTCCATCACCACCAATAGGCACTAGACAATTAGGTTACATTAAATACGTAAATTTTAAGCAGCTAATGATTGGCCCAAGAAATCCCGCTCTTCACATACATTAAACACATTATAATTTCTTTGAAAATGTGTATTCCAGTTATTTAGTGGGGCTTTTTCATAAAAATACTTGAAGAAATGTTAAGTTGAAACCATTCCATTAGCATTTTGGATTAGTGCTATAGGAAATATGCCACTATTGCCACAGGAAAAGCAGCTCATTCTGTTTACTCTCTGTGTACTTTTTTCAACCAAAATTCTTTGTCTAAGCTGCAGCTCTTTATTTCAGATGATTCATTCCGGACTCATTCTACTGGTAATAGTGGGAATTCTGCCTTCCCTTGTAGTTCTTCTCGCAACTTATTTAACTCAGCTGACCAAAAGAACAATGGAAATAAGGAGAGTCACTCCCGAAAGATGAGCATGTAAGTTTTTGATAAGAGGTTAAACCAAGCCTAGGGTAATATTTTCAAAGGAAACTCAAATGAGCCGTGTATAATTAGGCCTATATTTATTATACTTCTGCACACAGATTTTGAAATACTGAAATAGCAGGGTAGAAATGTGATGTATGCAATTATAAGTGTTTCTAAGATGGCATTACCTTCTAATTAGTCTTTCACATTGTTTCTCCTGCACACATTTGCATTCAGCTGGTACATAAATGGGAGGGTGGAATGGGACAAAGTGAAGGTTAGTGCCTTTGATACGTAATGACTACAGTCACAGTGATTTAGCTGCCTGTAGTTGGAGAAATAGAATGTAAGTATTTTTAGACTGCTTAGTTTTTCATTTTCCTTGGTTTTGTGTGCTTACATATATGTTTATGTATCATTATGTAACAATTTTGTGATGAGTCTGGAGACTGATGATGAATGGTGCTGCTACTTGTTATTAATGCCGCCTTCTTTGCCTTACCTCAGCCATTTAAAAAAACCAAAAAATTAACTGCTAGGCATCTCCCTCAGGCTGCTTTCCTTTAAACATCAGCCTATGCTGTTCAGCATTTTGCAAGAAAAAAATCAAAGATGTATTTTTTGCTCCTATGAAAAAACTTTAAGTCATAGAAAATCACTGTGACATATACTCACCCAAATCTCTGTAGACTCTAGCAGCAAATTCCCTGCAGATTCCTTTTGCACTATAACTAAATTACTGTCATTGGATTAGCTGTAATATTGTGGGCTCAAACTGAGGCTTTTCTTTGCTAGAAGAGATTTGCATTCCTAGCCAAGGCAGAATAGAGAAAGGAAAGGAGCCAGCTATAGCAAGAAAGGGAATCTGGGAAAGTAGACTTCAATGTAATAGAAATGACAACTGGAAGCTCAGATAGGAAAGAGGGAACATACTGGTTTGCCAGGTATAAAGAGGAAACAATAGTGATGATCTGTTTTGGTGAATTAAATATCTGTATGAACATATTTTTCCACCTGTGTTTTCAGTTTCCTTTAAAAAACAAACCAAACCGTCTCCCCAACTTTACCCAGGATTTTAAGTTAATAAAATTAATAAATTGTAAAATAAAGCACTCAAAAATTTAACAAACAAAAAGAGAAATTCTCAGGACAGTATTCATTTAACTCCTTGTGTACTTGATTTTTTTCTGCTAGAATTTTACCATCCTCACTTTAAAAGATAAATTGTTTTGTAGAATGAGCTCAAGCTTGCATAGTGACCTATTGTTTTTATAATTGCCTTTTTTTTTTTTGTGGAAAAGGTTGGAAGGTCAATTTTGAATGCAGATAGACTGTTTGTGTTAAGTGGTTTCACAGGAATAGTACTTTAAGGTACCAAATCGTTTTGCCCTCTGTCCCTGTCTTTGCCAGTGTCTAATGCCTTCTCTTAATAATACCCACAGTACTTCAGCCTTTTTACAGGTGATCATTAGAGGGTCACTTATTTCAAAGTGCACCATTTCAAAGTCAGCAGTTAGATCAGTAGACATGCTGTCATTTTCAGCTATCTGTAAAGTAAATGGGGCATGTACCTTGAGAACATAATATGTTGTGGAGTGCTACATAGTTTCAAAAATTGGGTGTGCTCAAAACCTCATTTTCTTTCACCCTAATCACTGTATGCCTCTTTTCCTCACTTTAAAACCAGAAAATTAATTCGAATGTTGTAAATATTTTTAGCAATCTGTAGAAATTCCAATTATTTGCTGTCCCACAAGGATTTGGGGGAAATGAACGGATTAATATTCACAAAGCAGTGAGGTGCAAAAGTTAGTTAGACAATTTTTTTATATCACATGAAACTTTTCCAAATTTCAAAGGTTTTTCTATCTGTCATTTAAAATAAAACCGATGTCTTTTGTTTAAATACAAAAGGACAGAAAAAGGCTCACACAGAGCAGTGTGCACCTTTGTCTTCAGGTAGGAGAGTGGAATGTGAGAAACAGCTTCAAGTCTCTATGTACCATTCCCAGATGAATACTTTAAGAGCAGAGTGTTCGAATCTGATCAAACACAATGATCTGGGTGCTTTGTCTGGTTCAGAAAGTCCCTGAAGTGCCTAGGGTCAGAAGCCAAGAGGATATACCAGGGAAAGAAAAACATTTTGGGGGAAAGAAGAGGAAGCTTAGGATGTCCTACATTTAGTTCTGAATAAGAGTTTTAATGTTGTGTGTTCTTACAGGAAAACACATCTCTCAAGTTGGTATAATGTCAGCTGTACTGTAGATTTAACTTCTCTTCTGTAAACTGACCCAATACTGAACTGTTTTCATAAGAAAATGAAGCAAGTCTGTAAGGAGATATTAAGAGATACAGGAATGTTTGGTGGTAAACGCATTCAATCACAGATATGTTTAGCTGTACTTTTTATCTTTCTTTTGCTTGGGAATTCAGGCCCGGTGCTAAACATATGCACACTAAAATTAAAAAAAAAACCCAACAAAACAACAAAAATGTCAGTTTCAAGAAGCATTCTTTTCTAAGTTGAATGATGAAAAAATTGATATCCAAATATCTAAGCAGCTGACAGAAAGCACTCTGAGAGAAGAATTTGAAAATTGTACAGTGAGAGGTGTGAATGAATAGATGCTCATCAATGAGCATCACCTTTGGTGGAGTCACTAAGGCAGAAAACTTGTGAGAAAATAATAATTAGATATTTTTTAGACTGTATCATCATGCAGATTTACATATGTGCTGGTTAAAATTTGCACTGACCACCTCAGTTCTGGCAAGACCTAACTTATAGTTTGCTGTCTCTGCAACTTGAGTAAGGTAACTTCTAATATGTTTCTTTTTCTAAGTAAATACATGGGCAGTAATACATTTAATAACTGAAGTATAAGATAAAATTAATGATTCTTAGTTCAAAGTGATATATGTTTGGACAAAACATTGTTTAATTGCTTAAGCCTAATATTTTCCATAAAATTGCTCTACAGAACATTGGCAAATGTTCACTTTTGACAATATAGTGTGGTTTGCAGGGATGAAGAATTTCTGATTTCGTAAATGATAGTGCTCCAGAATTTTTCAAAACTCACAGTTACTTTGGTGGAGAACTGAAGTCTTTTCTTAGCGTGCTCATGTGTTCAAACATTCAGTTCAAACTAAGTTATAGGTGTGTGCCAATTAAAATTTTATCTCTTTTTAAAAATAACAAATGAAGGAAAACAAATTAGTAAATCATGCTCAAGTGCTCACAAGCAGGTGACAAGAAAGTATTGTTTTAGTGTCGGGGTCAGTTGCTAGGTCTTAGGTTATACTTAGGGTATAGGAAATGCAAGAATTATGCTAAAGAAGCACCCATATAACTTAATGGGGGAATCAGAAAAGAGATGACTACCTTCTTTAAGTACCTGATGGAATAGGAAAGAATCAGAAAGAGCACTGGTTGAGTACTTTGTCCCACAACAGATCATACTTAATTTGCAGAGCAGACAAGTTTTTCTGAGTTCCTGTTGAAGAGTTGCCAGTTGGATCATGAATCATCCTAGTGCAGACATTAACATAACTCATGAACACTGTGTTCTATCAAGCAGTCTGAGCTTGTATCATTATGCTATGTAACTTTATTATTTCTTTTGAATGTTTTCAGCTTTATGAGATTAATTTAGACATAAGCTGTTTTGCTTGAGTTTATATTGCTGTAATATGACTGATTTCAACATGCAGTTGTTTAAAACTGTTTAGAAACTTTATAGATTTGTCAATGAATATATCCACTTTATAGACAGCATTTAAGTATTTTGCATCTTACCTATAGACATACAGATATTGCCTGATTTTATTTCACTTTGAATTAAAACTTCCTTCAAGGATATGTGGTACAGGTTTTCCATCTTGTAAAAAGAGGGGGTAGATTTATTGTTGCATAAAAATTACTTTTCTAATTTATTATTAGAAATTTATAATTAGAAAATTAATTTTTATGCAACAATAAATCTAAATAAATATCAGTATTTTCTAAGATGTCCACAGCTGACCTTTAGGACATCCAGTTTTGTGCGTGACCATGATGTACCAATGATATGTTTAGGATAAGTATTTTAAAGTAAAGTCTTTCATACAGTCATGTAATTGCTTAGGAAGTTAAGCACAAGATGAAATAATTCTGCCACTCATCTACTACACTTTGAGTTACTTACAGCTTTTAATCATGTTTTCATCATGACATTTAAGATGCTGGGAGTTCTGAGTTCCAGTGGGACTGGCATGTGTTTTGTGTCCCATTTCTATGATGAAGCTAGTGGGTATCCTGACACTTATATATTATCATATAATACATACAGTTTTGAAATATTCAGCAGTTTTAAAACAGTGAAACAGAACAATATATTGTGTTATTTGTAAATGATACCATAAAATATTGATGCAAATTAATATTTCCAGAGTTCTAAAAGTTATGCCCCATTCTTAGAAATATTTCTGACTCATACAAATACTTGTTAATTGACACAGCTACAACTCTTTGAAACTGAAAACCAGTATATTTAAAGATTAAAAAATTAAGGCATGAAAAATCCAGAAATTACCCAAATGACCTTGTGGTCAACAGAAGACCTAGAAATCACACTGTCATGTGCCAGACTTTGGGCACTTTTTGTAGCCATAAGTAGACTGCTTGTACCACCATAACCATCTCAGTCAGACACTTCTCTACAAGACCTTCCATAGACAACTTAATGGAGAACTTCACCCTTCCTGAGAAGAATGCCCTCAGAATGTGTCCATGTGGCTTTTTCAGTGGGTGAGGTAGAGCAGCTAGTAATTTTTAAAGTACAGCAGCTAAGAGTTATGTTAAAATGTTGTGCACAATAGCAGTTTATGATGTTATGTAATTTAGTAGTATAGTAACAACATATTATGTGTGTTTCTTCAATGTATGAAGAAAAAACAGAAAATCAAACTCCTAGATCACCTGACAGAGGAATGAGGGAACCAGAGACTGGAGGAAGCAACATTCTGGTGAGATAAGGTGGGAGCAACAGATGGGACTCTCTAATGCCTGGACTGAATTAAATGCATCCTGCAATGTTAAAACTTTAAAATAAATCTTTTAAATAAAATTCCAAGCTGTAAAATATGTTCTGATAAACAATGTAATGGTTGCAGTATTCTAACATTGTAGTGATATGATATGAAACTTCAGCTATGTGCTCTAAACTGCTGCAGCTAAAGAGAAGATTTTGTTTTCTTCAGTTATGGCTTTGTAGTTTGAATTCTTGGATTTAGAATGCTCATACCCATTATTTAATTGGCTTATTTACAATCTTAGCAACTCTTAGCTCCCATACTTTAAGCAAGAAATAGAAGGAATTGTTATGAATATGAAAAAGTAATCCCACATTTGAAAGAATCTGCAAACCTGATTTAAGAACAAAGTCCAGAACCATTGATCAGTCTATAAAAAAACACAGACTTTTGAAGCACTGTGCTGTGAATTTGGAATTAATGTTTTAACAAGTACTAAGTTAATAAAAATTCTGTGTAATTTTCAAAGCAATCTAAAAGCAAATATCTCCAGATCATGTAAAAAAAAAGTTTTATTTCGTAAGTTTTGTTGTATAAATACTTGTTTTAATTTTTAGTTTTTAAAATTGTATTTTCACTTGAATAATTTTTAATAATGAATCTAGTTTTTAATCAGCTGCTATTGCAAGCTGTCATGGTTCAGTGATGTCATCTGCATTTGTTTGTATTAATGCTAATGTTTCTATCAAAATGTATGTGGAAAAACATGCAATCATATTTTAAAAAGTTCTATTTATGCCAATAGTTGAGAGAGAGATTATGAAGCTATTGTCAGCTTCTCTATTTCAAAATGGAGGCAGCATAAATATATGGATAGCAGAAATATATGGTTTTTAAAATTTATTGGTGTATGATAAAGATGATCTGGTCTGTGTATGAATACGCGTGTGTGGTTACTTTTTATAATGTAAAAACATGAATGATGATTTACTCAAAATAAAACCTAGGACAATGCTGTACATGCATGTTCTTGAAAAAAAATTCTCAGGGCATCTTTTATAATTAAAATAAATAAAAGCACTTACCTATGGAGGGTATTTATTTAAAATAGTGATAATGCTGGATGTATGCTGTCTTGTGTGAAGTACAAAATGTTTCTTTGGATTTAGCACTGTCTGCATTCTTAAACTTCCTACATCGCTGTTGGATTTAGCTGTATTCACTGTCGTAAGTCACAGGCATTGTTTGGGGTCTGTGGAAACACTAAATTTTTCAGTTTGTTCTGCAGCCTGGCATAGGATCTTGCAAACCATAAATTTCTTTAAAAGCTTCTTCAGGTTTTATGATGTTTAACATTCAGTATTGACATAGGGGTTCAGATGACCTGGGCTGGCTCCTTCTGGGCTCTGCTTTTGGTTCGTTAGTGCAAACAGATACTCCCAGGTCCCCAGGGACAGCTGACTCAAGTGCCAGCCACAGCTGCTCACCCATGGGCCGCAGGAGACTGCTCAGTCTGTTCTTAGTCTGGCCTTTGCCAGGGACCAAACTCAGATCATCAGCAGCCAGCTGTAGAACAGGACTCCAAACTATGTTTGCCCTTTCGATGCCTTCACTAGAGCAATGCAGAGCAACCAGTAAGTTCCGAAATTTGAAGTTCTTTCTGCCCTTAATAAGCATGTAATGAGTTCTGTAAACTGTTTTCTGTTTCTTCTTGGTTGTCAATGTCTGATTAATTTAAACTGATTAATTTATTTAATGCTGATAACAAGTGCTCTACTCAATAACCCTACTGTGTATTAAATTCCTTCAATGTAATCTTTAAATGCTCTGTTTAGACATTTTTTGGTCTGGACATTTTCCGTCTGCAATACCTCTGGTGTCTTGTGCAACTTTCATCAGTCCTTTACACTACAGACCTCCATCCAACCAGTCTTTTTAGGGGTCCCTTCCTTCTGGGTTAGTTCTGTTAAAACAGCACCAATGCTTTTGAACCCTTCAGAGCATTGTTTTTACCTGCTGGTCAGCTGTAACTCCGGAATAACAGCTGAAGGTCAGCTGTGCAGTGGAATTGGTTGGTTTTCATACAGATTAGTGGCAGGAAGGAGTGATTCTTTTTCTGGGTACATGTGTAAGGCAGTTTGGAGTTAGGTTAGATGCAGCTTCATAGTCTAGTCAGCAGAGCCTGCCTCCTGAGTCCTTTTGTGAGTGGCTTACATCAGTGTCTGGGCTGTTGTGGGCAGACATCGAATGGTAACTGAGGTGACTTTTAGAGATTTACCAGCTTTATCCTATAATGTATCTTTTTATTTTCTCTAGCAGATGTATCTGTTTATGTGTATTTACTGATAGACACCTGTGAAGTTCCTTGCCAAATAATTTTGAAGTCTTCTGCTCCCTTTTGGGCAATTATTTAGTGAAGGTTGTATGAGCAAGCAGAATAACACTGAGATCTATTATTTGCTTAAAACTAGAAGTAGCTTTTTGCTCTGTTTCATACTTTATACATAGGACTCTGACAATTAAAATCTATTAAATGTTAAGATCTTGTCATTCTGTTGGAAGCACTGCTCTGCTTGAATAAAGGAAATTGTGTTTAGATCATGGAAATGTTTTTCTGAAACATCTTGGCAACACCTTTTGGATTTTAGGATCAACTCTGTGAATAGATTTATTCCACTTTAATGGACGTATGTTTTTTCCTACCAATGTTTGCCTTAGTTCAGTCATAGAGTCCTGTTACATAGTTCACCCTGGTGTTTAGATGATATTACAGGTAGAAATTCTGGGTTTAGGAGAGGGGTAGCTTTGTGCTATGAAATAGTACAGGCCAGATTTTCCAAAATCAGAATACCTAAGTTATTTTTCAGGACTATTTTGTATTTAATTCAAAGAATATTTTTAAAGCACATCATGTACTCTGAGAAAATGAGGTGATTTGATAGTCTGCATAAACACTTTGAAAGAGGTCACACTCACAGCGTAGACTTCATGACAGACTTAGCTCAATTTCTACAGTAATAAAATAAAGATCTCTAGACAGAGGCTATAAATTCTCTTTTAGGGCTTGATACTGCTTCTGTTTTTATAACTGTCAAAATTCTGCTCACATCGAGCTCACTGGGCTCTTAAGTCTTTTTACCACAGAAGATAACATTGAGGAATCTGCAGTTATTTGAGAATGAGCTTCCTGAGTTTTTTGGCATGTGAATGTCTGGGGCTTTTTATTCAGATTTATCCCTAAAATATTGATTTTTGAAAGTTCCGTTCTGTGGTTGTTGAGTTTTCTTTTAATTTCAAAGGTAGATTTTACAAGTCACATTTTTGTCACTTTGAGCCTTAATGAAATTAGCTTGTTACGTGGCATTAATAAAATATTGCTAGGATGACCTAGTGCTAGCTGGAGAGACAAAACAGGTTTTCACATTACATAATTTCAGTGGTTTTTTATTCTAAAATAAATTAATAAAATAAAAAGGAAGCCTCTTACATACCAAAGAATAAAAACTATTACCTTTATTCACATTTCAGTTGGATCAACCACCCTGCCAATGAACAGTAATGTTTTAAAAGTTTCTTCAAAAATCATGAAAAGGAACGGTCGGTCCACTTTGATGACAGGAGGCACCGTGAATGCAGTTATTTCTGACCCACTTGCTGCTGCAGCCTCAGTTCCTTCTTCATCCACTTCAATAACTGCCTTTTGGACAACCTGAAGTGCAAGGCAGGAATAAAATATGTGACAGAAATAAATACTTACATGAAAAGCATTTCTCCAGGTGAAGGAATTCAGTCTTCTGTTAAGGATTAAAATGAGCAGGGCAGTGCAGTCTGTTAGACTGGTAGACCCATGTGCTGTCTACTTCAGCAGCAGAGGAGTCAGCACAGCTGCAATGCCCACAGTGCTCTCAGTGTGGATGCTAGTTCAGGAGTCATTGCACTTTTCCACTTTTCTGAGCACAGACGTCACTTAGAGATTGGGGCTTTTGCATGAAGCAGCCATTGCTTTTCTACAGAGTGCTCCTCTTTGACACCTAACTGTGCAAAGGAGTTTCTCAGAAGTAGTAGGTGTGTTTTCACCAGTCACAAATACTGACTGGCTGGATATGTCATTCACAGTTGATTTTGTGAGAGCTTAGGGAAATGCACCAATCTTGGCTTTTTCCCCTGTATATTTCTAATTTGTACATTTGGTAGCACAGACTAAGTATGTGCAGCAATGAGGCACAGTCCTGGATTGGTTTGAGGATCTTTCCTTCCCACTGAAATTGCAGCCTGGCAGAATCTGATTTTTCATTTTTTTCATCTTTTCCATTTTGTTCTTTCAGTCTGCATATGCCTCTGAGTGCTGCTGCTGTGTTTGTGTCTGTATTGGTGAACTGTCTGGTCAGCTAGTGGATTTCCAGCTCCTAAACTCCTAATTCTAGGAATTACTTATGTGAAAACTGTTAGTGAAGGGTTTCACCAGAGTTGAGCTTTCTGCTACATATTCTTAAATAATAAATTTGTCTTTCACGATTCACAGGATGCTCCTCTGGCACTTTGTAGCTGATGCACATATTGCTTCTGATATCAGTTAGCAGCTCCTGTTAAAGTGTGATTTTTTCATAACACAATGGAGTTAACTGCTGAGAATCAGCATGAAAGTTACATGATCAAGAGGAAGGGAGAAAAGTGCTGCATATTGCCATTGTACTTCCCAACAGCAAAATAGTTTATACCAAACTGAAAATCACTGCAATTTCATCTGTTAAATATTTATTCTTACGATGTTACATCTTCCCAGAAAGGTTGTTTTGTTAAGCCACTGCAATTTTGAAAACCTGTAGGTCAAGCATTAGAGTTTTTGAAACGTGTATAGAAGTGTTTATTATACCACCCTATTAATTGGCTAATCACAGAGGCTTCTATAAGGGTTTGGTGTAGGGAGACTCGTAAGAGCAGCACCAGAAGGATTCTTTCTCATAGGGTAAAAATACCCAAAGGGAGGGTGCAAAGAAGGTGGAGCCAGGCCCGTCAGTGGTGCCCAGTGACAGGACCATTGGCAGTGGGCACCAACTGAAACACAGAAGGTTCCCTCTGAACATCACCAAATGCTTTTTCATGGGAGGGTGACTGAGCACTGGCACATGTTGCCCAGAGATATTGTGGATTCTTCCTCTTTGGAGATATTCAAAAGCTGTCTGGACATGGTCCTCAGCAACTTGCTCTAGGTGACCCTGCTTGAGCAGAGGATTTGGACCAGGTGACCTCCAGAGGTCCCTTCCAACCTTAACCATTCTGTGATTCTGGGAACCCTTTCCTGGAGTTACGGTCCTGGATTGTCAGTGCCATACAACCCTCCACAACCACAAGCAGTTGCATGCTACAATTTCCTTACGTAAGTTTATAAAGCCATGTTTTTAAATCCTGTGCCAGATTAATTTTATTTGGATCTTGTTTATAAATATATCTTATTTCAGAATTTCTTTTACTTTTATTGTAAGGCATGAATTTGTATTTAGAATTAATTGCTTTTCATCTTGTTCCACACACTCCATTCTTGTGGTTATAAGTATCTCTGTGTGTTATGTCTTTCATCTCTTTTCTTTGACCATGCCTTTTAATTTTCTCTTATCAGCAAATTGTCTTTTTTATAGACTAGCTGTTTCTTTTTCATAAGACATCTCTGGTCACATAGACCTGTTCCTTCTTGATATTGATGTGATTGACAAGTCCTTTGTCTTCCATTCTCTTCTGCTTCTCATGCTGCCTCTGTTTTCTGTCAGTCTTCTGAAATTCATCTGTGCTCTCCCTTAAACAGTGAAACAAAATATCTCTTCCTCCTCCTCTTTTTCCCATGGGGCTGTGTTCTTTTCTTCTTGGTTGTTCACTGCCTTTGCCTTTATCTGTGTAAAGGTTCTTTAAAAGTTTCAGCATAGGAAGTGGAACATCTGTTTGTGTTGAAGTACAACTCTGTTGTGCCAATCCTTTGCTGTGAGATCCTGTTTTTTTTCTCTTCCATGGTATGCAGAAGGAAAAGCAGGTGTGCTTCGACTTCTCTTTCTTATTGATACCTTTTCGATATTTTATCATTTAAACATTCTAAAGTTCTTTATTTTTTGAGAAGTATACCTGTCTCTGGACTGTGTACGAGGAGTTCCCTCTTTGAATTTCCTTCCTTGCGCTGACTTTTGCCATTTGACTTTAATTTACAATGGCTTTCTTGTTCACAGTTTTTGTGAAGTTGTGTTCATTCCCTGCCAACCATATTCCTCGAGGCAGAGCTTTTATCCTGTGATGGGTTAGCTTTGGGAGGCATTGAGCACCTAGGAGATGTCACTGCCCCTTACCTCTACACACCTCATACTTGAAGTGGGATCTGTCCTGAATAAGATGGGTAGATTGCATATACCTGGCAGATTAGGTACTTTGCTATTAGTGTCCCTATAAATTTACAGGACCATCTTGGCTGGGCCATTTATATACTATTATAATCCAGATAACCAATAATTTTAGAAGGCTTACCTGTGAAACTGCTGTATATTCATGATCTGTCAGATGACTAAGATCTGCTGAACATGTAAAGAGCTTTTTAATTCCAAGACCTTGAAGCAGTTTCTTCATTTTATATTTTTGCTCTAGTTTAAACTTTGGAAATGAAATATCCACTTTTCTGTTAAAAAAAAAATACAATTCAATGCAAACAGTAGGTCACTTGACTGCTGGAATACACACTACTCAGGAATTAAGCTTTACACAGAAAAAGAAGGGACAAAACCTGAAGATTCTCTGCTGGCATTTAGGTTGGCAGAAAATAATTTCTAACCTGTTGACTGCCAGCAGTGTTAGAAATCACTTCCTTCTCTGTATAAATACTTCCACTAGCACTTAGTGTCCTGATACCAGGGTGGCACACTAATTTATTGACTATGGAAAGAATTGTCACTTCAGGAACTACAATTCACAGGAATCATTTGTGTTTACATTTTTATATTCAAATTTATCAATTCCTCTAGGTTTCTCCGGTAAGAAATGTTTAATAAATGTCTAGGTTAAATGTGGATTTTGCTCGGCAGTGCTAAATTTAAGGAGAGAGAAGACCTAAGGAAGAATATGGAAAGACTCATGCCCTCAGAGAGAGAGACATTTTTAACTCTGAGATGAAATAAAGATTTGTCCCCTTAGAGTGGAAACTCTCACATGCCACTTGGGCTGTGGATAGGCCATTAGAGAACCTCTACTCTGTAGGTACCTCTTGCCACAGAGCTGCTAACATGGTAAAAGGCTTGGGAGGACCAGCTCATGTTTGCTTTGTTGCTTTGCTGCAGTAGACATCAAAGACATTAGGGCCCCATGGGTATCAAAGCAATACCTGGTTTTCATGTTTCCAAGCCAGGATTCCACAAGCTCTGTAGTCAAATGGTCTTCAATTGAAATGTAGTCTCCCTCTTTTTCTGGGATAACAATCAGCATGTGGGCATTCCCTTTGTAAGGTATCTTTATCACAGTGCATCTTAAGTTCTCATCAAAAGTTGAATTAATTTTATCTGACTTGAACATCATGGGTACCTGTACGCTTCTGTATTTATTGATGTGGAAAGTCTCCATTTCTGTGAATTTGGAATTAAATGGATAGACCCACTTGCCTGAGGAAAGAAAGAAAGAAATTAAATAATTATGTGTGTTTAGATTTGTTCAGAAAAATGTTCTGGAAAGCTTAAAAAACTACAGGGTATTTTCTGTATCTAGTTGAAGTGGCTGTCAATTGTGTCTGGGATAAGCGGATGACAATTTCAGTGTATTTTATGTTTATTGTATATATATTTTTTTCAGGAAAAAACCCAAAGTAATCCACAAAATAAACTTCTTCATTTGCAGAGAAAGAAGGGAAATATTTTTCTAAGGCTGGTTAGTTGACACCCAAGTTCAGAATTTATGTTCTCTTTGTTTATTAAATGCCTGGTGAACATCTGACTTTCCTAACATGTAACCTTCTCTGAAATTCTCTACCAGCTGTTCAATATCCTGTATTTAACTTAATGATCCAATATTTTGGATGGGGATTCAGCAGTGCAGTGACCTCTCCACAGAATGGTTGCTGCCCATCACTGGTATTTCTTTCCCTCCCCCTGTAAGGTAATATAATGGGGCACTTGGGTTCCTCTGGGGCGAGATGATTCTTAACGGAAATAGAGAAATTATTTTTGTTTCAATGATTTTGTGTACTATGTTAAATCAGTCCATGATTTTATGCCCAGTGTCCAGCATTCAAGACTATTGTGATTAAGACTTTTTCATTTTAATGGGTAAATGAAAATAAAATATTGTTTCCAGTCATAAAGAAGGATAATTTGGAGATGGACAGAGATCGTTTGATACAGGGGTTTTTGTTCTCTTTGAGACTCTATTGTAAGGAAGAAAAAATAGAAGAATTGTGGTTCCCTATCATGAAAAATAATTTTCTATTAAATAAGCTTAAGAGAAGAAAGTAAATTTAGTTAGAGACATAGACGAAACAGGACATCTAAACTGATTTAAACTCCCCCTAATGTAGCTTAAGTTAGAGTCATGATTCTTCTAATAAATAATTATTTTGCAAAATAAAAACAGCATTTACCTTTAAAGACAATGTAGTCCACAAGCACCAGTTTATTATGGCGGTCCAGCTCTTCAAAAAGCCCTGGGATTTTTCCTTTGGTCCTTTTGTTAATGTTTTGATTTATGAAAAGTTTTGCCTGCGTAAAGTTTTCAAAGTCGACTTTCAGGAATTCCATGTCAAAGTACTGCTTAGATAAGTTAATAAAAGTCTCCTTGAGTTTGAAGTCCTTTTGAATAAAAGAAAGAGTACCATGCACGAGGAGAAATTCTTCATTCATTGTGATGTTACCTATCAGTTGTTTAAACAAAGCTGGTAAATGTTGGTGATCCACTCTGTCCTTTACAGTATGGAGATTTAGACCTTTTACAATTTGTCTGTATGTTTCTCCTTTGGCTGCCAGCATATAGACACCCATGAGAGCTGATACAGAAAGGGGAGAGATGATTACATTGTTATCATGTGTCATTGCAATTTTTCTGTAGAGGTTAAATCCAAAATTTGCATTCTTTTCAGTGAAGTTGTGAAGAGTGAAGTCATCAAAAGCTTGGTCTTCAAAACTTTGGTCTTCAAAAGGCTTAGAGATATTTTTGTGATGATACCACTCTTTGGAAATACTGATGTTATTTCTTTCCAAGAAATTAGTCTCTTTTTCCTCCTTTGCAAATTTAGGTTTGGTATCAGCCTTGATGAATTCAAAACATATTTCACTTAAGAGAAGTATGTAGATTCCTGTTTTCATGTTGACATCCAGTAATGAGCTCTTTGGGCTTTTTTATCCTAGAAAAAAAGAAAGGCAACAAAATGACTTTATAGTTTGTTCTTCCATTCACCATGCAAAAGGTCAGATATAGTGAAGTGGTCTTTCTGCATCTTTTCCTCTAAACCTAAGATCTGGTTCCTGTCTGAAAAGTCAAATTTAGATCAGTAAAAGGGAGAAGTTTCCAACATCATTAAATCAATCCAGAAAAGATATCACAGTCTTCTGTTATTGGTGGTTCACGTCAGGAGTAGTTCACTGATCTTCTCTTGCTAACTTGTATTTCCTTCACAAAATGAAACCCAGATTTCAGCACAATATGCAGCTCAAAGATGAAAAATGGATTTGCTAGACCTGTGTTGCAGCTTCTACTCCTGTGAAACTGATGTCGTCTCTAAGCACAAGAATTCTAGGCAGCATGTGTTGGAAACAACATGCTTGCCTTTGATAATTTCATCTCACTTTTCATCTTCCTGCTGTAGGTTGTTTATTACTACATTCAGATCCTTCTCCTGATCACATGCCATAGCATTCCCTGCTCTTTTCCACCTTGCTCTCCAGAAAATGCTGAAGTGGGTTTATGAGTGCTGTCTCCTCCCTCACAATGCTTCAGTGTCAAATAGCACAAGTATGAAGCAGTTGTTCTATGCTTAAAAATACAGTATTTTACACAAGTTTTGATTTCCAAGCAAAGTTAATATAGGGTCTCTCATCTGGCCAACAAAATGGTTGGAGAAAACTAGGCACATCTTACAGGACACCTCAGGCAAACCTTAGCATCAGACATTGATTGTGTAAATTTGCAAATGAAATGCACTTTTCAAGCATAAAATGCAAATATGATTATCATCCATCTTTCCATTAAAGCAATAATGTGAATTCTCTCCCATACATCAGTTTTGAATTGCACCTTATGGAAAATTTTTGAGTGGCCACGATATTTGGAGATGCATTTTTCCATTGTAAATTAAACAGGATGTTCAAGACCACCAAACCTGCCCAGATTCCTTTCGTATAGCAGTGGGCAAAGGGATAAATGAGATTAGAAGATGGATTATATGGCCTGTCATTAAAGTAGTAGGTGATTCAACAGTCTAGAATCACATGGCAACTGCTAACTACTCCTTTTAAGTTGAGAATCTGTAACAGCGAATTACGGTCATTGTATAATTTGTGATTTGGCATATGGGAAAGCTGGTTTTATCCAATTTATTCAGAGTTCAGCTGAATTTCACAGTTGGCTGATTCAGGCTGTGGGAGTTAGTCCTGAAAAGGTATGTTGATGTGAGTACTAAGACATTTGGGTGCCAAGTCACGAGGTGCTTTTGGCAGTCAGGTGGTGTGCTATTTTCTTTGGAGATAATAGGTCACGTTCTGTACTTGGTGCAACACAGATGGGCTGTCATGACTTAATTGGTAGGCAGTGAAATCTCTGAATGTTATGCCTGCTCTCAAGTGCATGGCAGACAGAGAACAGAATAAAATATGCAGCAAATACGTTGTGAATATTTTTTCCTTTATTTTTCTTTCCCATTAACCCTTGATTTATTTTTAATGAGATTCCCAGTGTCTGGATTGCGCAGGACTGGAGTAGGGAAGGGGATGACTCGACTTCAGCTCCTGCCTGCCTTGCTGGTCAAGCAGTGTGTGTGACTTCTGGAGTGCTGGGATACTCACTGTCCCCTGGCAGGCTGAAGCAGTGCAGTTCAGAGCTATCACAGTAACTGCTGTGCATTCCTCCTGCTTATGCAGTGACCCACTTTGGTGGGAAGTAACACAGGCACAGAGGTCCTGTTCCCGCTGCAATGCTGCACCTGCCCTGGCAGCAAAGAAGGAAGCTCTTTCCTCTGGGAGTCATCCCTACTTTGAAGAAGCATCCTTGGACACTGCAGAGTCAGCTCTAGCAAAGAGGCAGGGCTTGCAAAATTTTGCTTTTGATCATATTCAATCACAGGGAAAGGATTTTCTGCAGCAGCAGTCCCTCCCTCTAAAAGAGCATCATGCCTAACTGCTCACTAGGCATTGCAGAGTGCAAGCTCTTCCCCACCTTTTCTAGGCACAGTGCAATTCCGGCAGTGCTGCGTTTGCAGACATCTGGGACAGTGCTTGGCTCAAGTGGCCACCAGCTCCCCCGGGGGATTGTGAAGGGACTGACTGGGCAAAGTGCTGAGCTGCCTTCCAGAGGGCTCTGCCTTCCCAGCACAGATAGATTTTGGACTGAAAGGGCAGGACAAACACAGAAGCTCTTGTTTACAAAGCATGTACATCCCAAACCTTTCAACACTCAAGAAAAGATTCCTGCATCCTCAGGCAGAGACAAACTCAAACGCTACTGATTTTGGTGTAATGAACATCACGGCAATAAGAACCTTGCAGATGCACCAAGTAATCACTGCAAATCTGAGACTGCATACATTTAAAGTTAACATTACAGCAGCTGTATCATTCACCTTTACTAACAGAAATAGAGCTAGTAAAAATAGAACTAATAAAAGCAGTTCTGGGAACAATAAAGTGGAATTTATGTACATTATAGACCCTATTTTTAGACCTGAGCTAATTTTAGACCACTCACTTTATGTGTAGAGCAGACAGTTCATTAATAAATGTGTGTTAGAGCAAAGTGAACGTTATTTCCATTTTAAGAAATATTTCTTTCTAGTAATATCAATATCAAAGAAGTTTCTTGTGCAAATTCATTTTTCTTCTGAAGGCATTAGAGCAAGAGAAAAATACATGAGCAGCTGATTAAGATCTGCAGCCGTTTAAAACATCACATCTAGAGAATCACTGATAAATATATAAAAATTTATATCTATATATATAAACATATATATAATAAAATAATCTTTCCTTTACAATCTAAATGCTTCATATAAATCTTACCTTACCTATTCAGTAGCTCTTCTGCTACTTTTCTCAATCAGCTATGTTTAAAATTGAAGATGTCTGTCGCATTTAGAAGTTTTTGATCAAATATTTGCTCTTCCAAAGACTGATAATCTGGTTTTGTCTGTTATAAATTAACTGCTTTATAAACACTGCATATGTGTTTCCTATAAATGGCATAATAAGGGAGGGTTATATTCCAGTAAATATGTTCTTTCATGCGAAGCAAGAGAACAATAAATTCTTTACATTTAGCCCTTCAGCACCCTATCAGGATGTGGCCCCACACATCCAATAGCCCATGAGAATTATTTTTCAGGCAGGCTCCTCAGGGGTGGAAGCAGTATCCAATCCTGCTTAAATTACCCCCTTACATAAAAGAATATATCAATATTCACCAAGGCAGGGGGAGCACAAGGGAGGGAGGAAGGGAAGGGAGGTAGGGAGGCTGGGAGGGAGAAGGTACAGAACATTTGTAGGGGTGTTACCAGCTCCCTTGCCCTGCAATTTGGCCATGCTTTGAGAGGAGAGGCCAGGGCTCCACTCCCTCTTTGAAGAGCGTGCCAGGTATTCGGTGACGTATCAGTCTGCCAACATCAGCTGCCTGATAACCACTGAGGGATATTTCTCCCATAAAATACAAAGTGGGCCAAGCTGATATTCCCACAAAAGTTATACAGAGCTATGGGAGGCATTAATAAACTCTTTGAATTTTTAGTTGGTCTTGCTTGAATAGATTTGAAGGCTGGCTTAGGGTCTTGGGCTTTATTAGTTGGTCAAGGCACATTCTTTAAGACAGATACATAATTCAAGAATTTCTGTAACATAGTATGGTCTAAACTCTTCACTATTTTGATTGTTGGCCTAATTCCAGCTAAAACATAAACACGGAATTCCCTGTCTTCCCCTCATGCTCCTAAATTATTTTCAAAAATACTCCCACATGAAATAGAACACTTAATTTTGATTTGGATTGTAAAAGAAAAATATTTTGGCTTTAAAATGTGAGATAAGGGTACTAGTCTCTAATTCTCCACTGAATGGAAAAAACAATATTATATGCATTCTAAATGGATGTATTGGACATTTTTGAAAGGCCATAAAGGATTAGGGCATCCAGGACTCAATTTAAAAAAGGCTTTTGTTTGTTGCTGATGAGTATTGCTCCTACAAGAGTGTTTGCTTACAAAATGCAAGATTTGATTGGGAAGGGCTTAAGAACTAAATGTAGCCCCTCCATGGTCTAACCAGATTTGTATCCTCCAATCCTTATTGGAGGGCAGTTGTGGGGTTTCTGCTCTTAAGAAGTTCAGCAGCGGGGTCACAGGCTCTAGCTTCTTAAATTCTTGTTGGTTTAAATTAATTAAAAATATTCTTCCTTTTAGAAGCAATCCCAGTCATAATAGGCCCCCAGTGTAGCATTGTATTAAAGAACACGGGAAAATAAGATGGGGTTATGAAGTGAAGGCCCTGCTCTAACATCAGGCAGTCGATTCCCTAAACACGAAAAGCTCCACTGTGAATGCCCCAGTGGCTTCAGAACTTCTGTTCTCTGTCCAGGTGACTGGACTTTTTTTTCCTACTTCCTAGTTTTCCTAGTCTATATCTATTTGTGGTTAATTCAGTTGGATTTGAAATTCAAATGTCTTCTCATTGCATGGAAGAAATTTCCATCTGATATGGTTGAACAAAGCTTCATTACTGCAGTCTGCCTCTGAATCTGTCTTCTGGAGACTGTGGTACTGCGGTTGTGGCCCACAGGAAAATACAAGGAAAACCTGATGCACACAGAACCTGGCTTTTGTGCTCAGCAAAATCAGCAGTCATTTGCAATGCCAGTAGCAACCAAGCCTCTTCCTCCTTGCACCATCTCGCTGACACATGGTCACTGCTGAAAGCTGAGTTAAGACACTCGATACTGATGTTTAATATTCAGAAGATTAAGATTGTTTGTAGATGGTACTGAAAAGAAGGGTTTGATGAAATCTTAAAGTCTTTGAATCTCTAGGCTAAATCTTTGCTAGACCACAAAGCCCATATCAATCCTGTTTTACCCAGAGGAAAAAGGAGGCTGTTACGAGATGTATTGGCTGTGTGCAGAGATCTGACAGAATTGTCTTCCTGCCTAGTTACTCACAAAGCCCTTGCTAGTTTTTTCTGCCAGGTAACACCTTGCTGAGAGTATCTGCCATACACTATCAGGAGTAACTTATTCCTCCCACCAACTCCTATTTATATTGTCAGTTGCCCTTTGGATTCAACAGAGCTTTCTCAAGAGTAAAACTCCACACAGCATATGGGTGACACTCTGCCAAACTATACATGTTCACAGAATGATTTACTGGGAGAGGATTGCCAGTGTGTGACTCTGGCAGAATTGCACTTTTCCACAGTTTAGGACAAAACCACCTCTGAGACCAGAACAAGCAAGGCCAATACGTGTGCACTGCTGCCCAGTTGCACCTCTGCTGGGAGCTTGTGCCAGCACAGTGCTGAGGCTGGGCAACAGGCAACTGATAGGCCAGCAGTTGAGCCAAAGACCATCTGTTCTCTAATAGACAACTGTTTTCAGATGCACATGCAACTCTGAAAACCCTGGCAGTGACTATGTAGTCCAGGTTCTCTCCAATATATTTGACAAAGCCCTGTGACTCTTGAGTACCTGGGGGTAGATACTTCAGAAGCAGATTCAGCTGCTTGTTCCAAACAGACAGAGAGTTTCTGTTTTAAGACCCTTTCTTCCTTTTGCAGTTCTTGTGGGGCTGGCAACAACTCAATTTCAGTGGCTGCTTTTCCTCTTACTTAATTTCCTCAGTCTGTTTTAGGAAACCTTCTGTGACTCTGAAACAACCAGTCAACCTAATATTCAGGGGTTTTGGGGCTTAGGTTCCCTGTGCTGACTATGATTCCTCCCAGTTATGATCTCCTTGGAACAGCAATAGTGCTTGCGTAAAGTAATGCCTCTCTTCCACATACCGTGACCCATTTTAGCAGTTTGTAACTCGACCACAGCTGAGATTCATAGTGGGCTGTAAGATAGGATGGGCATGATTGCACTGCTGAGAGCAGGTTCCAGGAAGGAGACAGGTGGTTTAATTAATTGTATCTGTACCAGCTTCCCAGTAAGAGATTTTTTGGAACTGAGTTTCTTGCCTTGTTCAAACAAGGTAGTAACTAAACAGACACATTTCACTCAAGGCCCTGCAAATTCTGTCCCCATCTAGTGGCTACCCATTTGTTTTCTCAAGGGCAGACAGGGTATTTACACCTGTCTTGAGGGATCTAGTTGAAATCAGTCAGAAATACTGTCCAGGCTGGAGTCTGATGAGAAGAATAAAGGTAAAAAGTGTCAATTTAGGAAAATATGTAGGCTGAATGTGATCTAACCTCTTCCATGTTTCTTAGACTAAACAAAATACCAGGAATAGTGCAGGGGATGACTTGCAGGGATCTGTCGTTCTTCTGAAGTCTCACTGTGAAATTACTCATAACACATAAACTAACATGCTCCAACAGTTATAAAACAGCTCTGTATACAGCTTCCTGAACATACTTAGTTTGTCAGCGAGCTGATTCATCAAGGTGACTGCTGCTTCTCCTACTCCAAGAAGGCACAATTTAATTGACATCATCAGGATGCAGCTGTGGCTCCAGACCTACACTGTTTATAAGCTTGACCCCTTTTGTACAACTATGCCACTGTTCATGTGACAGGATTCCTGTAGTGAAAGCCTCTTTGGAAGGTACCCATTCCTGCATCTCACCTGGAGTGGGATGGGTATGTTACTGTACAAGGTGGACACAGCAGTAAAGCTGTAGTAGCTCATAAATAGGGCTGAAGTATCTCCACTGTGCTTTCAACTTCACAGTCAAGTACTAACTGTCCTTGAACACATAAATACAAGTATAATTTTCTGTTAATAAGACACCTTACTGTGTAATCTTTTACAGGAAATGCAAAAATAATTAAACACTGTAACAGTGTGTCCAGAGAAGTACTATCAGTTTTCAGTAAGAGGTAAAACAATCATCCATAATGTATGATGGAAGTAGCAGGAGCCCTGTTTTTTTCCAGGGGATGGAGTAAATGACCTTCTAAAGCTCCTAGCCTTGTGTGATTTCCTGTGATTTTCTGACTTGCAGCACTGAAAAATTTTAATAATTTATTTTTCCTCCTTTTTTACCTGCAAGTATTGAAGAGCTCTAGCAGGGGCTGGCTGGTGTTTGCTGAGTCCCCATGAAGCCAGCAGGTGTCATCACAACCTTTAGTTCTCAGATGGGAAGAAGGATAATTTTGTGTGTTTGGACAGCTGCCCTTCTCTGTGCCTTACTAAATTTACGTCACGAGACAGGACTTAAGCAGGCAGGAGACACAAACTTAAAAAAATGACACTGGTAGATATTTCTGTTCTCCAGGGAGGGCATCTCAAAGTTTTTCCAGTAGATGTGAAATGCAAGTGCATTTCTATTTTAAATTCCTGGAAAAAATTCAACTTGAAAGGCAGGAATTACAAAGTGTGTAAGAGATTGGTATATCTAAGGGGAAAAAACATTATTGCACCTTCAAAATGGCAGAAAATTTTACAATCAATGACTTCTGATGACCGGAACTTGAAATATGATCTATTTTCCCACTATTTCTTATCCAAATTCCGCATTTACATGCATTGCATATGCATCTCCTTACTGCTCTGATAACCAATCTGAGTTCCTGAGACTTGCAGTGTTTGACTGTCTGGCCTGAAGCAATTACCTGATGTAATGAAGAAATCTCTGCACTTTGACCTCTGTAGCAGACATGCAAAAGGTGCCCTCTGGCACTTGTGAAATGTGCTGAGAGGTACTAAGTACCAAATGAGTGCAAGTTAGCGCTACCTGCATTGTCCAGAGTGGCGGGCAAAGAGCTCTGCATTGTGGGATGAGGTACTTGAGTTTCTCTGAGGTTTTTCCATTTGAACAGAAATACCAGTGCAATAACCTGCTGCAGGCCTGGCACTGAGCGTGTTCTTCCTTTTGCAGGCTGCATGGGGTGGATATTCAAAAGCAACACTTCTTCCTCAAGAAAGTCTGTATCTACCTGGCTGTGCTCTCATGGAGTATTTAAGCAGGAATCAGTTTTTATACAGGACTTGGTGTCTTTGTTTAAGCTGCTTCAGCACTTTATACTACCTGTTCTGCCATGAGACAAGTCTGTGCCTGTCTGGTTGTACCCATTTCTAAGTGCTGGTTTGTGACCAGGCCCTTCCTGAGGTTTTTGACTACAGTATCTGTGTTGTGATCTAGGTATTTATGTTTTGAAGACAGTATCTACCTTAAAAAATAAAACTAAAGTGGAGAAGCAAGGGCAGATAAATCTTTAAGGTATTAATATTTTCTTCAAATAACTTATGAAGCTGTTATATGGCAACAAAACAGTTCTTGTGAATTTGAGTTAAAAGGATAATAAATTACTTGCTGCTACAAACAAGGGGCATCCATAATGACCAGTCTCAAGTGTAAGGTCAGAGACACTGCACATTCATGGCTATTGCTCAACTGTATATATAATATTCATTTTCCAGAAAAAAGATGTATTAAACTAAAAATCTACTATATTTTGTACATTTGTAACTAATATTTCCATTGTTTCTTTCCCATAAGGAAAATTATTTGGACAGTGAAATAATTAAGTGGACAGCAACCTCTGTCTATGAGCTGTATAGGGACTCAAATATGGCTTTCTTTATGTTTCATAAGAATATTGCATTTACTATGTGGGCAGTGCCAGATGTGAGGTGTTAATTTTTCACTTCCTTGATTTAGGAGCTAATGTCACTTAGCAACCTTACTCATCTTTGAAATGGAACTTCTTAAGGATGCACATACATTGCTAGTGAGAATATAATTTATATTGGAAAACAAAATTGGGAAATGGAAAAAATGCATGAACCTCTGTCTGTCCTGATGGAAATGAGGTGCTAAGTTAAAAGCTCTTTTTGAGGTTTCTTTTAGGCCACTACAGAACTGCTCTTCCCAGTTCCTGATATTTTCTGTTTAAAATGCCATCCAACTCTGAACTTTGAGTCAGTAAATTTTCAGCTTGGATTTTTTGAGATATAGGTTATATTTTCTCCATCTCATTCTTTCTCTCTGGCCTTCTCTCAATTGCAATTTTTATATTTTGAAAGTATTCTTTTTTTGCATCCACTGTGACAAAATGATAAAGGTCTGAAATCAAATTCATGAAGCTGAGTGACCTGATCCAGGGCAGACACTTTTACAGCCTGTAGTGTGGGAGGAAGTGATGAGCTCACCCTTGCCAGACATCAGATAATCTGCACCAGAGAAGTTATGGAAACCAGGTTTAACTGAATCTGCAGGCCAGACAACTCTTTATATGTACCAAAAAAGTGCAAATATGTTTGCTTTCAGATACTTATTTTTATGCTGGTAAGTTGATCCCATCAATGTGTCAGAGGTAGATGAAACCTTAATATTCACTTCCAGGATAACAAAGAGTAGTGAGATATGTTCATGATGAACAGTTTTTATGTAAGAATCCATTCCTATAGGGTGATAGGACAGCTGGAAGGAGGAGAGAAGAAAAGGATGAAAATCAAGGCTGTAGAAAGCTGAGACTTGACTGAACAGAGCCCAGAAAAAGTAACCTTGTAGACACTCAAAACCTGGCCCCAAATTCCATCAGTCCATGAAACATAACTGGCCATTCGAGGTCTGTTCCTTGGCTAGTACCAGCATGTTCCCACGTGGCTGGCATGGACAATGCAGTCTCTCAGTGAACTCTCTGGGTCACTTGGAGTAGTAAGTTGTGTTCCCACAGGATGTGGACCATGGGTCAGCTCAAAGCACCTTCACAGTCAGGACCCCCATGGAGCTTCAGCTATTAGGTTAGTCTTGCTTTTCTGTGCTACAGCCATAACTACAATATCAGCACTGTTCTCTATGTCTTTTCTTGGAAAGATTCCCAGCCTCCTACAGTCAGGATTTTGTGCCAAACTGAAGCATTTAAAAGCCTATAATACGCTGTATTATATATTCCTTTAAAGTGAGTGGTGTCTCCAGTGTGGGAGCAGTCTTCAGACACTTCCTGGGGCTGTGGCCAGATCAGAGTAAGTGACTGAACGCATCCAAGACATCCATCTTACCTCCCAGAAGGCCTCATCTAGCATCTTCACTTGTTCCTTCTTAGTCATTTTTGATTGAAAGCACCTATTTTGCTCCCTATATAATGAAACAATTTTTGGATCCCACTGAAGTCACTCTATAGAAAATGATAGTAACCTTGGTCAGCATGTGATTATAGAATGAATGCAAGAATTCTGCATCATATAATTTGCTTTTGATTGAGGTATTCATTTTTCTTTTTGGCATTGTAATGAGCATGGAAGCATTTGCATTGACAGGAGGTTTAAATTACAAGCCACCACCCATTCTTCTTCAGTGAGCAGCGGTGTCTTCAAGTTCCAGTCACTGTCCTTCTAAAGAACAGCCAGTCCTGTGGTCAGACTTCTTGTCAGCCAACATTTCTGTTCAGTAGAAGATAAGCGTAGGGAGAATATGATATTTCAGCTACATTTTATTGAGCAAGTGGCTATATTTAACAAGACTTTGCTCTCTCTGACCAACAAGCAAACAAGTGCTCTTGTGAACACACAGTGCAGTAATAACACAGAATTAAGGATTCTGTCAAGAGACTCCAAGAGAACAGACTTTACTTTTTAACATCATGGTTCACACACTTGCCACCCAAACCCGTAACTTCAGCTTGATCATAGTTATCTTGCAGCTTACGCACAACATAGCCATAGCAGGCATTGGAAGATCTAAGCTTGGACATGAGGATGCTCCCATTCTAAAGGAAGAATAGAATCATTGCACCTATTTGATGCTTGTGGGAGGTCAGACCCAATGATAATCCACCCTGCCTGTACTCCATGTAGGTTGGTCTGGCAAACACCTTTGCTTTTAACACCCTTCTGATATCCTGTCTCAACTCCTTCTTAGACTTGTGTATGAGTAACGAGGATCATGTGTGATGTGACAATGTGCTCAGATGCTCAGCCTCCTGCTATTGTGTACCAGACCAAATTGCTCCTCCCAGGTACTGGTTATAACGATGGGCTGCAGCAGATCAGGAGCACTAAACAGAACATCAAAAACAGGGAACTGATGTTCTTTGTATGAGGAAAGAAACATATAAGATATAGACAGTTGCAATAATAAGGGGAGGAAAACTACCAGTCCTTTCAGTGTGGATATGTTTTGTTGTTATGTCAGTAAATTTTAACTGACATCGGGCTGTTTATCTGAGGAAATAATGCAGTGGAACTGTGATGGGAAAGTGTTGCTATCCTAAATCCTTGTGTGGATTTTCACTCCAGCATGAGTGATTTCTTGGGTGAACTTAAACTCTTAAACTCTTCAGCAGGTGACAAATAAAAAAAGATTTCTTATGTCATAACAAAAGTTTCTGTACAGAAAATTTTCAATCTAGAACTATATTATTTTTAAGCAATCCTTTAGATCATAGCAGAACCTTTGTTTTGTGTGCATCTAGTGTAATGGAAGATGGAACGATTCAGCACATCACTGAATATGATTTTTGGAAATTGATTTAACTCTGCCTTTTTGACCAAAATTCAACATGTGAAGCCTTGCAAAACTCACGGCTTCCACTGCTAGCTAGCACCACAGGAGTAGGTCTGCTACTATGGCTGTGTGGCTCTCATACTTGACTTACAGAGCAGCTCTTATTCTAGGCATGCCCAGACCTGCCGTGGTGTGATGGGTTTTGAGTTCTCACAGAGAGCTGAGCCACTGAGAGCCTCCCTGTAGGAGCAATTACACCAATACAGCTGTGCCTGTAGCAGTACAGCTCATGCTGCTCAGGAGAAGTGGCACAAACAGTCTCCGTATGAGACAGTGGTATAATGACAACTCCATTAGTCCACTGAGCAGGCTGTGGGTTTAGCTGCCCTTGCTCAGGCAAGGACCACTTTAGTAATTAATTATGCACATGCTGCAGTTTATGTTGGTAACAGCATGTCTAGTTGAAGCAGATGTGATAGATACAGGTGTTGAGGCCACTTCAAAGCATGCCACTGAAAGCCTGCAATCAAACAAGCTCTAACAGATGAGGTTGCAAAAGCAGAAGTTGAAGCCAGGCTAGAAATTTTGTCCTAAGCATGCATGAAATGCAAATGCCTCATTTTTTTCCGTTCTGCTGAAATGAAAAATGAGCTGTGCAATGGAGTCTTTGCCCAGAGTTTTATCTCCTAGTTTAAAATCAAGCAATAGCAAGTCAGGGTGGAAGAACAATGCAAAGTCAGCATGCTCACTGCAATGCAAACATGAGCGTTATCTTAAATTTGCCCTGAGAGAGCAGAAAACAAAGGTATAAGCTAGCAAAGCATTTTCTTATAGAAATTTCACCTCTGTGCAGTGTGCCTTAGCCACTGTCTCCTGTAGAGTAATTTGGTTTAATTATAGTAACAGTGGTTAGCACTTAGATGTCCTCAAACCATACAGTAAAGATCAGTGTGTGTGTGTCGGTGTGGGGATGCACCTGTAGGAAAGAAATAGGACACCAAGCCTGAGTGCCAGGACTCAAGCAAACAGGTACAGAGCTGGAAGGACCTGGGCTGCGTCCCTTTGCCCATTAGCCAGGGTTTGCTTAGGTGGCAAATTGCAGTCACCCTGAGAGCAGATCTTGGGAAGGAATCTGAGAAGACAGCATGCCTTGGTGGAGCACAGCCCACCTAAGGAGCCCTGCTGGCATCTCAAGCAGCACCAGCACTGCTCAATGGTGTGGGGAAACAGCCAGGAGGGAGCAGAGTCCTAAACCCCACTGTTCCTTTTGTCATCTCAACAGTGATGCATTTTGAGCTGGGGAGAAATCTGTATGTTATAAAGTGCTGTCATCACAGTCTCCCAGTAATCTCAAAAATGTCCAGATTTTGTGCTATCTTGATGTGTGGTTTTGTTCCCTTCCCCAGCTGCACGAGGTGTGAGACTCATCTCTTCTTGATGCACTTCAGGAGCTGTGGAGATACGCCCTGTGTTGGTAAATGTGACCTGCATTGGTTACAATATGATATGCATGGTAGGCAGAGCTAAGCTGAAACAAAATGTATTGGCTGTCTTCAAGTGTCTGTTCTTGATTCTGCAGTGATAAGGTGATCTCAGCTGTCCTAAAAATTGTGGGGTTTGCTTGTGTCATGTTAAAGGGGGCATTTGGAAACTGGTATTTTTTCTGCAGGGGAGATCACGCCTACAAATGTGGCAGCAAAACCACTTACACTCCTGACTTCAGACTTCCAGCTTCATGGAAATCTCGCCTTTCCCCTCCTGTCCCTGTCTGTGCTACCCAAGAAAGGACAGCACACTCAGGGACACCCGATGGATGTCACTGGGACTTTTGCATCATGGTCAGTGACTCTGCCTGGCAGTGAGGCTGAGACCTGCAACCCCAAGGCTCCTTCCACCTGAACTCCTGTTTATCATCAGCCCTCCCTGTAGGGATACCCCCATTTTCTCTGCCCAAGTGGCCTCACACGTGTCAGGTTCAGCCCCAGCACTGCCAGTTCTGGTGGCCATGGGCAGAAGCAGAGTGAGATGACCTCCTGTGCTAACCAAAGAGGCTGAGCTTTCCTGCAGCCACCAGCTTAAACACACCCTGTTTCTTGAACTTTGCATTTATATTTTACTAAAGTCTGGAATCATTAGAAAGTTTTTCCTCTATGACCAAAGGATGCCAACTTGAAAAAGAAAAATGCATACAAAATCTGCATGTTTGGGAAGACTGCTGAGTTAGACAGGTTTTCCTGGCTGATTCTGCTGGGCTCCATGGGATGGCATCACCCTCACTGCCCAGCATGACAGGCTGAGCTCATTTCCACTGCAGAGCCACTCCAGAAGTGTGTCTTTTCCCCATGACTGTACGAGGAATTCAGGATATATTTTGAGAATATTGAAAAATAAATCCCTCAAGAAATAAAATAAAATAAAATAAAATAAAATAAAATAAATCCCCCAAGCTTTTGGTAAAGTTTTAAATGTTATACAATTATTAAGCCATGCTAGACTTCTACCTGTGGCCAAACATGTTAAATTAGTTAAACAGTTATTTCCTTTGCTTTGAAGCCAGCTATTTCAACACTGCAGGTAGTCTGATAATCTCTCAGCTGTGCCATTTACCAGGCAAATAGCTTCTCTGTGTAAATAACATAGCCAACCCAGGGACATAAAATAAGGGATAGCACTAGCTCAAGCTGTAATATGAGTGCTTCAAATTATACCCAGATTGCCTAGGGAGCGATGGCAAACAAAACCAGATTCTCATGCTTGTCTCCTAGAACCAAGAACCTGCACAACCACATTCGCATGTGGCCTGCAATGAGCTTTCCTTAAAAATGCTGGCTGTTTTCAGTGCCCCAACACCAAAACCACTGGATGTTTCAGCATCACTTCTGGTCAGAGGCTGGGCACTCTGACATATGTGAATGAGCACACAGGGGTTTTGTCACAGCAACTTCTGTGTTGGTGTCACAGGACTGACAGTCATTTACAGCTGTGAAGATTTGTTTTAAAATAGTTTTTCCATGTAACCATGAAGAAAGCAACCTACTAGAGGTTTAAGCTGTGATTTCATCTCATCTCAGTGAGCTGCTTTCCTTTGTCAGTGAGTAGAAGCATGCTGATGCCTTCCACTAATCTGTAGCTGACTGGCTCAGCTACAGAAGATAACACAGAATAAATAATGATGAAATCTTATTTCTTATAGCTGTCCAGGGCTAAAAAAAAGGTGCTTTTGGTCAAGTTGCTAAACATCTAGTGACTGAATAACAGACTATCGGTATATCAGATAAGATAAGGAGGCACAGGAAAAGGAGCCCTATTGATGCCTGTTGTACTGCTTTCATCAGTTTCCGGACTAATAAAGCAGTTTGAAATTCTGTCTGTGGGACAGATCTCCTCAACAGAGCTCTGGGCATGTTATCCCCAGAGCAGTCACCGAGAAGGTCCCTGGGCTGTGGATCAGCCTCCTGGCTGAGGGTGTCCCTTTGCCCTGCCGTGATGTGACCCTCTGCCAGCCTTCCTCAAAGTCTTGCCTCCCAGCTGTGGGCAAGAGCTGAATGTCCTGTGGCCCAACATGCAGGAGCAGGCTTGAAGGCAGGCCAGGGGAGGGTGTTTGGGGGCGAATCAGGATTGCCACCCAGGGCTGTCTCCTTGCCTCTAATTCCTCTTCCCCCTGTTGCACCAACTTTTGCCTTTTGTCCAACATTGGTCCACAAGGTTTGGAGCACTTGGCAGAGCTCACCGACTGACTACAAGGGGTGTTTTGGGGGGATGTTCTCTTTCCAAAATGTCACTTCTTCGTCTACCATCAACCAGGCACTGAGACAAGGGACCTCTGGTATCACTCCGTGAAGCTGATCTTGCGGTTAAACACTGCTTTTTGAATAAACCCATGATATATTCCTGCTTCAAATACTACAGAAGCTCACATCCAGGGAAGATTTACCTTTTACTTTCCGGACCCAGCGTATGAGTCTTTTGCGTATTTCATGAGTTTCTTCCCCTCTTCCCTTCTCAGTAACCTCCAGTAACATTCTCCCATGGCTGGCATGCTATGTTACCTTGCACTGGATAGGGTATTTTCATATTTCATATAGGAAGCAGGAAAACCATAGGGTTGTTTTGTCCCTTGGCTCTACCCAGGTGTGCAGGGGACTCACTGATGTTACCAATTTTTTTTTATATTCAAGTAACAATTGAGGTCACTTGAATTCCTACCATTTTCTTATACTGAAAATCTTGCTATGATGAAAAAACATGCCTTGTATGCAAGGATGATAATTTATCTGTAGTATATTTAAAATCTTAAAAGTTTTATCCAAGAATTAGTAGCCTGTTTTACAATACTAAACCTTACTGTTCAGATTATCTATAGTTAAAATTTATACATGCAAACTTTTTAGTACCTTCCCTATTCTCTTGTCTTAGCTCACCCTTTTGTCTGTCCCACTTGTTCCTCAGGTTGATGGCTTCAGCCCTAAATAAAGGGGAGGCCACATCCTTGCCAGGAGGAGCACAGGGGGCAGATGTAACCTCTGTGCTCTGGGATCTGCTTGGGATTACCGTTACACCATTTGCTCACATGTTCTTCCCCTTGCTTTCCTTCATTGTTTCACAGGTCCACAGTATGCCTGGACACAGTACTGTGTTTTACATACACTGTGTACTCAATCTCTGTTCTCCTAGTTACTGGTTGTGCCCCAAACTGGTTTCACCCAGCCCCCAACTCTGCAAAGCTTTGATGACCAGTGACTGAACACTGGTGAGATGTTCATAGCTCTGAGGTGTCCAGTATCATCCTGTGCTTGTACTCTCTGATCCCCTGTTATCATTCCACCATGTCTGTATGCCTTCATTTTTCATTCTAGGGCTACAAGCACTTCATTCTGTGCACAAGAACTCTTTGTTCTTTTTATCTCCTGGTTACAGAAATATCTGTATACAATTATACACAGCTAAGGAAAAACTTAAACTATTATTATTGGGTATTAGCACCCAGTTTCTGGCTAGTTACTGTTACAAGCAAAGAAGCAAAAACAAAAACCTGGACAGGTCCAAGCAAAGCCTGACAAGTGCAGAGACCCGAGGCCTGTGCTGTTAGTTTAACACAAAGCAGGTTGCTGCATTACAAACAACAATGCTGTATTTGTGAAGCTAGAGGTTATACTGACCTGTGTCTTTCCTCCTGCTGGGCAAGAGCTATTAGATCACACCTGCCTGAAGAGTACATAGGGAGTTTTTCCAGTGATTCCTGTTTGTAGGAAGGCTGAAGGGTGTGGGGTGGGAAGTGAGGGGACTTTTTGTTCCTTACCTCCAGGTACAGCCTTAGTGATGGTGAGAAAAGAGCAAAACCCTAAATGCCTGCTTCAGCAAACAGGGGGTGAGCCCAGAAGGCTGTTTCAGTCTTGGGATGAGGTACTGGGAGCACTTGGAGGCTGTTGGGCTACAGCCGATGGCATTGCTGGGGTGCAGTCAGTGAAACAGGACTGGCATCCGGCCAAGAGACAGGCAGGTCACCCAAACCTGGGATCACCACACGCACAGCTGTGAGTTCTGTCCTTACCCTTTATAGCTGTGTCAGCTGTGGCAATGCCTAATGAACCTGGTCATTAATCGCCCCTGAGATGTGTCTCTGGCTCATTTATATCCCCACATTGCCCATCACACCAAATGGCAATAGCCCAGTGACCTGAACCCCTGCCTTTCTGCCCAGCCTTCCTCACTGTGCAGTGAGTGCCCTCGAGATGGTTTGTGGAAGGCAGAGAGCCCTGTTTATTCCCGCCCTGCATTTTTTGGGAAGGAGAGAGGAGGGCCTGCTGGCGCCACAGCTGAGCCGGCAGCGTTCCCCTCCTGCACGAACACACGGTGCCGGCGAGTGGGAGGGATAAAATGTTAGTCTGCAGGAGGGAGAGTGGGAGGTTGTGAAAAAGAGCTGGTCCGGAGAGGAAATGCGAAGAGCGAGTGTAATCAGGAAAACCTGTTTTGTTGCTTGCAGCGACGAGAGCAGGATTAAGAGAGTAGGACTCGGTGGATGGGGGGAGAGATGAGAACGGGCCACATAACAAACAGCGCAGCGCGGCTTGGATGTAGGCAGGGAGCAAGCTGTCTGCTGCTCTTTTGTGCTGAGTGGTGCCTGCCTCTTCTTAACACTGTCTCTGGCAAATCCTGCAGTGGAAAATCACAGCATGATGTCAATACAGCAGGAGCTATTGCCTGATGAAGCAAGTCTAGCAAACGGCTCCTGGACGCCGGTCTTGATTGACAGGAAATCCCCTGTGGGAGCGGCAGACACCCCTCGTCACCACCACTCTGTCCTCCCGTGGCTGGCACCACTCACTGGCCCTGTAACCTCCCAACACGTTTTACGAACACGAGAGATCGTATAAAAGATGCAGCGAGAGGAGAAGCACAAACTGTGAAGTGCTAGTTCCTCGCAGCAGCATATCTGCTCCTATGCCTCCGTCCTAGTGCCCTGTGGGCTCTCTTCCCTGAAATTTTGAGGAAAACAGAATTCCAGCATCCTGCTTGTGAAGGGGGCACATGTCTGTGAGGGCACCAAGGTACTAAGGGTAGGAAAGGAAGGAATCTCCTTCCAAAAATAAGGATTAACAGCCTGCAAAAGCTGATTTAGCTTATGTGAGAAATTCTCTTCATCTTCAAATCTCTCCCGAAACCACATGGGGACAACTTTCCTCCTACTATGCTGTATTTTTGTGTTTATGTCTTCATCCACTGCAAAGTGGTTTACAAGGGAGTGAGCAATATTTAGTGCATCTGTGGCCTCTGTTTCTTCTACACTTTTTGATGTAAACTCAGAATCACCCTACTACAATCAATTATGTCCATTTTTCAACTGCAGCTCCAGGGAATTGAATACGTAACTAAGGATCTCGCCTCTTTGAGCTCTCTACCCCCTACAGGTTTTACTATTGCTTTGCTGGGTGCCCGTTGCTTAACAGCAGTTACCGGTAGGAGTGATAACAGCTGAGGCTGACCCCACCGAGGCCGCACCCTGCAACTGTATTTCAGGGAGATGAGAAACCTTCAGTCAGGCAGGAGGCTTTGTTAATTACTCCTGTGAGGGTGTTGGGCCACAAAGCCACCCAAAAAGATGGAGGAGTGTGCAGGAAGGCAGAACAGTACATGCGTTTCTGTCACTCTGAGTCCTGCCTTCAATGCTATGAGTTTTTTGATATATTCATCTGTACTGAGACTGTATTTAGTCAAAAAACACCATTAAGCATCGTGTTAACAAAGGGTATTTACTAGAAACACAGAGCAGAAAGGGGGCTTTTCTTTAGACTACAACAGGGGAGACAATGCTTTGCACCAGACTAATAAAATCACACTCGCTCTTAATTTTGCAGAGGGCACACAAGACCTTGCTGAGGCTGTGTTTGCTTCCGAAGCCATTTGACTGCTTCCAGCGTCATTGCCAATGACGTGACACCATTTCATCTCCTTCCAAACTGCACAACTTCAGGGAAAACAGGGCCAATTGTACCCTTTCTGGTACCAGTTGCCAAGACAGGTCCACTGAAGGTGGTTCCCAGCCAGCCTTCAAGCTGCCCTATGTTCTACCTAGGTGCCTGTCACCCCTGCCTGGGTCAGATTATTTGGTTATTGTGTGCTCCTTACTTACATTTTTGGCTGTAAAAGAACAGCATTTGAAAGATCTTTAATTTTCCAGAGCCTCCTTATAGGTTTTCCACATATCTCAGCTGACAGTATGCTTGTGTAATTGCCATCCAAATACCTCACCTTCCCATTCAGCTACATCCTCCTTCTCACCACTGATGGATACATGTGTGAGAAGTCAGTAACTCCATCTAAATCTGTCAAATTGGTAACACGTGGTGAAAATCTTCAGATTCAAGGCAGATTTGATCCTCCTGCTCTCCTTTAAGCTGCAAGAAACTCAGGAAGATTTGCCGCTAGATTGATACTAGGAATGATAAAATGTTTCTGGTACAGAAAGCAGGTTTTCTTTGTTGAAGGCAGATTTTCACATCCCCAGTGCTGTCTTCATTAGAAGCTTCAGTTTCCTGTGACCCTGCAATACTGATCCAACTCTTCCCGTCTCATATTTACTTAGGGTAAATTACAACCACTTCTGCTTTGTTTGCAAGAATGTTCATAATTTTACCTACTATTCTGGCTGACTACCTTGTATTAAGCAGGAGTCTTCCATTGTAATATAAACATTTCTCTCCAAATGCTGGCAAAGCTTAGGTCTTTCCTTGTCTTTCTGTCAAGTAAAAAAGGCATTCTTTTCTAGCTGAATTTAAAACAATTTCTTCCTTCCTCTTCAGGAAGTGTCATGGTCAATACCAATAGTTTTTGATAATGACATAAAAACTGTTACTAAAAAAGAACCATATATGAGCTGATACAAATGGAAGTAAATCATGTCATGCATTTTCACATCTTTAATTAGTAATAGCAAAAAAATTCATACGTCACTTCAGCTAGTGATGGTCGGGTTAACTATTTTTCCTATGAAGAGTGTACTGTTTGTATCTCTATCAAAAATTAGCATGAGGAAGGGATGGCTAAATTCAATTGTTGGAGGAAGAGCCACTGCCATTATTTCAGCAGCAGCTGCTGCTGCTGCCTCAGTACCTTTCTCATCAACATCCAGAGAAGCCTTGTGAACAACCTAGGAAAAAAGAAAATAGAGTCACTCTGGGCAGTCGACAGCCACTTGAGAAATGAATCAGACTCCTTTTAAAGCAGCCCTGCTTTGAGGGACCCACTGAGAAGTAAATAGAGGCAGAAGAGCTGTATTGTTGTAGTCATGGCTGCTTAAATGAGGGCTCGGATGGAGCTATGGAAATCTCCTAAAAACATCCAAAATACTGGATGAAGGATAGAGGCTCCACCTGTAATTTTTGTCTGCACCTCCAAAACTGAGTCTCCAGGGTGAGAAGGACAGGTTGTGATGTGCCTGGGAGCATTAGTGCTTTTCCTTGAGGAGCCAGGGGCTGATGGTCCTCTCATGTTTCAGATACTGCCCAAAATATCTTG
The DNA here is from genome assembly GCA_013397975.1 of Machaerirhynchus nigripectus. Classification (NCBI taxonomy): domain Eukaryota; kingdom Metazoa; phylum Chordata; class Aves; order Passeriformes; family Dicruridae; genus Machaerirhynchus; species Machaerirhynchus nigripectus. Next base: position 1,016,016 of record VZRQ01009365.1, on the reverse strand, counting down.
GCCAATACCATTCTTGGAAAAACAGACATGCAGCAATCTAATCTGATCTCCAGTGTCACTGAGGGCCAAGCTCCTTTTGTAAGCTTGCAGCCTGAGGCCTGGTTGACCCAGCTGCAGGCAAGCCAGGAAACTGGGAGCTGTATTTACCCCGTGTTTCTGGATGCTATCACTGATGGGTTTTCCTGCATGTTTGTGAAAGAAAGGAAAGGGCCAACAGCCACAGACTTACTTTGGAAACCTTCAGCTCTGGGGTGCTAGTGATGCCAGAGAGATCTGCCTGGTTGGTGAACACATCCACAATTCCCATCTTGCTAAGGGTGTTACTTATTTCATAGCTCCCAGAAATAGAAAATTTGGGGAAGTAGAGGTTCATACAGCTGTTAGGTAGAAAAGAAACATTGAGGGTGGTGAGAGGATTTTTCACCAACTTAAAGGATAGTGAGATATTTATGTAATTCCCATGAGTGTCAAATCCCAGGAGCTTGGACCTGAATGTGCAATAAGCACTAATTCAATTGCTGGTGCTTCTCATGGTGATACAATTCTTACTATGGTGATTATAATTCTTAATAATAATAATAGCAATCATAATGGTATTTATCTGGTGTTTTGCTTCAGGAAATCTGAGAGCACTCTGCTAAGTAGGACAGTAACAAGAGCCCCTCTTTACAGGCAGAGATGAGGGACAGCCCATGTCGCTCAGGAAGGTGGAGAGCTGAAGAGAAGTCCTGACAAGGTCTGCCTGGGGAGAAGTGTGGCAAATCCCAGCATTTCAAATCAAAGAAGTATTTTTGGCATAACTGGTGCATTTGGCATGGCCCCAGGAAACGTCTGTTCCCTGCTGCCTGCACATTTGGATTCCATGTCCTCTAATTGTCTTCCTCCTCCGGGCTGGCCATGATCAAGTTTGCCTTTGACTATGAGCTGTTTGTAGGCAGTTCGTGCTTAGTATGCTTTCTGTTGGATTTTTTTTCCTGCCCTGTCCAGGGATCCTCGGAGCGTCCAAGTCCCCCACAGCAGAGATTACCCTTCAGGTATCTCAAGTCTTTTGCTGCCTTGCCCAGAGACAGTGGGTTGAAGAGCAAAGCAGACTTTGACTGCAGTGCTGTAGCCCTCATGTGGTACGGCCCGGTGCACTAGAAGAGGATGGGACCAAGTGTATCAGCACTGGCATCAACAAAACAGTAGAACGGAAATTGCCATTTGGTTCTCACAGTTTCTCCCATGAAGAACTTATTCCTGTATTGATCCTGAATGACCTTGCACCACAAATTCATTTAGGTGAGGGTTTTCCTGGTATTGCAGCTGAGAATGATACATTTTTTATTTTTGATATTCGAGGTATCACATTATTAGCTCATATTCAGTTTGCTACCCATTATGTTTTTACGAACTGTGCTGGTATTTCTGTGATGATGCACTGAGATATATGGGTGTGAACTGCACAGCCTTATTAGTTGTGAATTAGGGCAGAGCTCGGTAAATTAAGCATGTATTAACTTGATATTACTCATCTACCGTTGCTAGGTTCTCTTCTCTCCCAGACAAACAAGGTTGTAAAATGTGTTAGCTGATGCTGGTGTCAATGGTTGAAGCTAACAGAAACTCATTAGATTTTTATAGTTTCAAAACAAAATACCAGAAAATCAGGACATTCACAATTAATCACTTGCCTGTTCTAACATCAACTGAATGCTGCAAGATAATTGTGTAGGACATATGTCTGTAAGCACTACTACAAACTGTGTAAGTTACGCTTTATTTAAGGTTTAGTCTTAGGCCTAAACCTTACTCAGTGCCTGAGTCACAGCATCTCAGTGACATATGAGAGGTAAAAGACACTAGCTGAAATCTCAGAAAAGAAGATTTGGCTTAAAATGGTGACCATTCTGCTCAGTCCATGGAGTATTTTAGAAACACCAATCTAGTCTTGCTATTCAGGATGGTTTCTGCTCTGGTCGGGAGAGCAGCAAGTCACTCAGCCATCAACAAAAGAATAGTTAAATTCCAACCAGCTGCAAGACTTTTACAGCTAGGGCACACAAGCCAAAAAAAAAAAAAAAACCCCACTCAGTTCCCAGAATCACCAAGTTCATAGTGTCTGCATTCCCAGAAAAGAAGAAATACTATAAATTAGGTGCCATTGCAGCTGACTGGCAGAAGATTACCTCTGGAAGAGACGGTCTGACCATTTCTGGATGGTTTCCTTGTCCAGAGTTTGCTCTAACTGCTTCATTTTCCCTTTTTCTGGCAGAACCAGAAATGCAGTAGCACTCCCATTATAATGTAGCCGTACCACAGTGCATGACAGCTCCTCATCAAAATAGAAGTCAAATCTGCCCATCTGGTACATCATAGGGACTTTCACAGTAGTTTCAGCATCCACAAAGAACTCCCTTTCTTCAGTATGCTCTGGTTTAAAAGGCTTTTCCCAGCTGCCTGATATAGAGAAGGAGAATTTGACTGAGTATCCCATGTTCTATCCCATCACAGACTAAAATTTTATAGCTAGTAAACAATATTCACCTATTTCTCCATGTGTTGAATACAGAATTTTCAAACATAACTCTTTAAAATGTATACCACAGTGATGCAAGCATCTTTTACCTGTTCAAAAGAGTGCAGTAGATTCCACTTTCAGTTTGTGTTTCAGATGCCAGTAATGAAATAATTAGGCAGGTTTTTTGTACCTACCACTGCTTTTCTGTTCAGGGGATCTAAGTGGCCTTTCTGTAAACATCATCTGTGTACTCATATACTACATGCGCTTAATTTCTGTTGAATTTAATCATAAGCCTCAATTTGTAGATAAAATAATGTAGAATCTCATATCTGAGTGGTGTTATGTCAGGCTTAAGGGCACATCTAATCCACATCAGAAATGCACAGTTTCTGCTTTGTTCCTTAAAATGTTCTCCCCTATTCATCACTAGCTTCTTCCATATACAAGTGTTAGTGTGTATGTATAAAGGACCCTGATAGGGGAAAAAAAAGAGTATGTAGGAAATTAGGCTATTGAATCATGCATAATTTTAACAGGAGGCATTAGGTCATGTATAGGTCTCAGTGCCTTCACTGAAAAGTAGAAGAGTGTGGGACAATTGGAGTTATGGTTAAACCCAGGAGCACCAGCTCAGGCTGCATAGAAGGCTGTGGCTTGGAGCAGAGCACCTGGAGCTGTCACAAAGAGAAATAAGCCTGTATGGCCTCCAGCTGCCTCCCCATGCCAAGAGGGGTCCTGTCACCTCTTCACCACCTCCACTATGCCATTAGGGGAGCTTCTGGCCCAGCAAAGAGCATTTGAAATTTTCCCCAGACCAGCTCTCAGTTGAGGTAGCCAACACTAGATCTGTTGATAAGAATGAATAATGAGAATATGAACCCTGGAGGACTTACTTACCTTTGAAGAAAACAAAGCTAGCCAGAAGCATTACAGTTTGTGGGTCCATGTCCTTGACCAAATTCGTAATTTTCCCATGTGTTTTCCTCTCTATATAATCATTGATCTGCTTTTCAGCTTCTGTGGGTTTGGTAAAGTCAGTGGTAAAAGCCTCCAGCTGATACAGAGCTTTGGCATCATCTAAAAACTTTTTTAGGAGTTTCAGCTTCTCTGTTACAAAGATGGCGTTCCCCATGTTGAGCTGGACTCCGCCCTCAGGATGGCTCAGCATATGGATTAGGTTGTGGAAGCCGTCATGTATCTCTTTCTCCTGAATCTCTGTGAGGTTGAAGGCAAGTCCTTCCAGGATCTGAGACTGCGTGGCTGATCTAGCCCCAAGAGCCAGCATTGCAAATGAAGCGGAGATGCTCACAGGAGAGATGAAAATGTTCTTATTAGGTGCCTCCCGTGTAACCTCCCTAAAAAACTGGAATGCAAAGTCAGCATTGTTTGGCACAAGTTTGAGGCAAGCGATCGCTTCACCTCCATGATGTATGTGGTGTTTAGGGTCATTTGGATCATGTCCATTGTGGTCACTGGGTGGGTGCTGACTGTGGGCAACAGCATGAAACCCAGCCAGTAGCAAACTGAGGTAGCATGTGGTCTTCATGTTCTTGTATTAAAATCCTATTAAAAAAAAAAACAAAAAACAAGATGACATTACTAAGGTAAGTAAATAAATAAAGTAGAAGTAGTTATTCTGTCATTACCACTGAATAAGTCTTATCTCTTTCTTTTGTCCTCAGTTTCTTGCCAGAATTTTTTTTTTAATTTTCCCAGGCCTTCTGGCAAGTCTCTGACAACTCTTTCTGCCACCCCCACCCTAAATACCTGCAAAGACAAAATTCAGCATGGATTAGTTGAATACACAGCACCCTCAGCAGGCTGGAGAATGAAGCATATCCCATCAGAAAATAGCTCGTGGCTAATTTCTGAAAGGCTACGGTACCACTGTGCTTTTGACACTAGTGGTCTGAACAATTCCTTGAAAGTTCATCATAGAAGAAGTCTGGCTGTTTTGTGAGTTAGAAGAGAAAGAGGAAATTCATGTAAGTGAGCAGCAGTCAGTAGCTACATAGAAACAGAATGTGAGCAAATAGGCAGGCTGGAGATCTTTAAATAAACTTTTGGTCAGATTGATAAGGTGCCTTGTTTAAAGAAAGGACAAATAGTGGTGGCTGTTCTTCAGCAGCAAACCAGATATAAAGCCCTACCACTCTCTAGATGGGTTTTTTTTTTTTTATGAATAGAAATTATGTAATGTTTTAAGTAAGAACCTGAAACAACATATTGTCTCTTCAACCAAACTGTTGGAGTTGGTTCATTTTCAGCACAGCAGAAGCAAGTCAATGTCATTAAAAAAGAACAGTTTTTATCAGCTGCTCCACTGGTCAAAGGGCGAAGTGTTTATCAGTGTGTTACACTTAGCTGTGGTAGCCTCATTTCATTGCTGACACTCTGCACTGTATAAGCTCTAAAAAACAGACCTTGGAAATGGGGATATGAATGTCCCAATAGGCCTCGTTTTTGCAGAGGAATCTAGGGCAAAGAAATGGTGAAAGAGTTGCACAGGGTTTGAGGAGATAGTGAGCCAGATTTGCTAAAATTGTACACAGAGAGACATATTATACCAATTGCACCTCTCTTCTCTGGCATGACTCGAGAGACTTGTCAGAAAGTGCTACACTTATGGTCTTGCTTTCTCTATAACATCAGAGGGAGCAATTTGTGTATGTAGTTGAATATCCACTTACAGTTAGACTCGTGAGAACGACAAAACATTTTCAAGCTATAATCAAATATTCAAACATTTATATGTTGGGTATAAGTAATTTTAAGAAGAAAGCCTTTTTAAAAGCATTACTGAAAAGTGTAAGAACTGTAAGGGTTGGGTCCTTGGTAACTACATTTTCAGTTACTGTACATAGTAGTTTTAAATTATAGTTTGGTCTCCTCTGATTTTGACATTGAAATACTTCTCCATATATCTAGGTATTTGTAACTCAACATTAGAACTCCAGTTCTGAATTTTTAAAACTGCTGTCAGTGAGCCAATGTATTAGTCAGACTTTGAAAAGAAATCAACTCCCAAACAAAAGCATCAGAGCTAAGCCTAATCTATTTCCACATATCCAGCAGGCTGATTCAGAAGCTGCCTGTGGATAAATTATTTATTATCAACTATTTACGCAGCTGCAGTCATAATTTATTAAGAATAACATGAATACCAAAAAAGAGAAACATTTCATTTTAAACATAAGTTGCCACCTGTTCTCTGTCTCATCACATTTAATATTTATTACAGAATATAGCACCTGATAGATGGGCTTTTATATGTATACCTCAAACTGCTAATTCTATTTATTTGGAATGCAAAGCAGAAAGGGAGTTAACTGACTTGACCTCAAAATTATGGTGAAAGGATATAAAATGGTTTTGCTGTAAGGGTTCTGTAAAATATTGGTTACAGTTTTCTGAAGGCTGTTTTCCCTGTCCTGATATTTTTTCTCTATGTAGTTACAACGTGTTCGCATTTTGTGGTTAATTTATGTACTTTCATGGAATTAATTTCATTTTATTACAGCTCTGAATTCACGGATAATTAAGTACAATCTGAATCTGAATCATCCATCTGTTACTCAGTACTGGCCAATCACAAACTGCCAAGACTCATGAGTCAGGCCTCACAAAAATCTTGACAATGGTTAGTTCTAAAGGCATGAGATTATAAAAGACTTAGCAGCTGTGATTTGTAGAGGTCTTTTTTTGTTGTCTAACCCTTGATGATACAAGTGGCCCTCTCCATTAGTCCCTTTTTTGAAACCTAAAGGTACTTTTTAAATACGACTTGCACCCTCTGAACCTTCAGGATATGATTGGGGATTGTTGCTTCATATTTGACACTTGCCATTTCATTTGATGTTATTGTGGCTTCTGGGTTAGCAAGTGACCAACTACTGACAAATTGACAAAAGACACCCTTTCAGCATGAAGCAGAAGATGCAGATTCTCATGTGGTCTTAAAGACTGATGGATTTTCCTATGGAGCATATTTGCTAACAATTTACTAAAAAGCAAAGAGCTGAGAACCTGTGCTGTAAAGCCTTTAGGAAATTCCCAAACTGAAGGAGTTCAGTTTGCAGAAAGCTCTTTAAGACCTTTACTTCTATAATTGCCAGTAAAAACCCGTTTATCCTGTAGAAGTGATGACATGACAGTAGAAATGAAAAGCACTTCAATTCTAGTTCCAAATATAGTCTGACTTGTTGAATACCCTGTAAGGAAACACGTTTATCTCTGCCCCTTTTCTTTGTGTGTGTTACACAATGACAATATATTTGTGGTGTTCAAGAATATGTTGCTTTAAAGAAGAGTTTTCAGTCAAAGCAGACAATTGTACAAGAGCACGCCAGCACTTGGAGGACAGTGTTTTCAGCAATTTCTCTGTGGTAGACTTGGTGATAACACTCGCTGAATATATTACCTCTTCCCTAGCACACAATCCTCCCTACCATGCAACCCAGAAACAAAATGGAGAACACTGGGATTAGCTGAAGTTACCTTAGAATACTTCCACCAGAAAACCTGGGAGTGAGCTCGACTGAATTTTCTGACTGACAGAACTTGCTTCTTTGTGCGTATGGCTGTTTTGCCCATTTTAGGGCTGATTTCTATCACTGTGATTTGAAGAGACAATTCTGAAGACAACTTTCTGCCTTTAAAAAGAACCTTCTGCCATGTAATAATCCAGGACATGAATATTCATCCCATACTACTCCCATAAAGGCTCCTCACTGATAATCTCATTTCAGACAACATGAAAATGTACACTATTCAAACACATATGAAAGCATGAAATAGAAAAGCTGTTTGCTCACCAGATGGTGCTGCTTCCCTCCTGATTGTTTGTGAAGGAGGAAATCTGAGAAATTTGTTTCCTGAAAGCAGCACTGTGGGGGCACCAGGCACATCAAGATACAGCACCACCACTGGTGGTGTCTGCTGAACGAAATATCCGCTACCCAGACGCTTATAAAAAACCCACCCGAGCCCACAAAAATCACAAAAGAATGACTTGACTAGCCATATCTATGTGTGAGAACATGACCTCAGAGACCTACTGTCCAGGACCACCTATTCAAAGGAGCATCACAAACTCACATGTGCTTTCCTGGCTGGCCAGAAAGCTCTGCATATTTAATCATATGCACCTGAACAGGTTCAGGGTCTGTTCCAGACTGATCATCTAGACATTCACTTCTCTTGTCATTCAAAGGTTTGATACCTCTATGCCTGAGCCCCTGAGGAGATTGCAAACACAAGCCAAGGACCTTAGACTCTTCAGAGAACCCAACCACTGTGAATATTTCATTAAAAGCAATTCCTTTTGCAGCAGAAATGTGGAAGTCTACTTTACATTATCCTTTAGAAATGTATGTGACTGTTCACAGGGCTGGTTTGTGTTTTTTCTATCTTCTATGAGCCAGCTGAGCATTAAAGAACTCAGCCAGAAAGAGGCATCACCCATCTTAAGCCTCCTTTTACCTGGAAACAGGTGAACATGAGCTCTCACTCTTCTACCAGGCCACCATGCGTATTTGCTGTTGAACCTCAGTTACTGCACACACTGGGATGAAGCATCACTGAGGCCAAGAGAATAAAAAAGTAGACAAAAAAGAATGAGTGCAGTGGTTATGGAAGTCAGATGGGGATTTTCCTCTCACTGCAAGAACAGATATGACCAGGTTGGCAGTTTCTACATTCCAGTGCACACCTGGCTACAGCCCAGTTTCTGGCTCGTTGAAAATGTTGACCTCACTGTGATCTTCTGAACATGTGAAAATCACCAGTTTCTCCCCTTCCCTCTCAATGGGCCTGTAATCTGATGATTACCTCAATAATCTTTTCTAAAAAGGAAGTCTCATCTAAAAGGGAAGCAGGCATTAGATATACCATTCCCTAAGCAATATTTTTTGTAGACCTTTAGTCTAAAAATCATCACAATTACTTAAAAAGTATCACAAATACGTTTTAAAAAGTTCTAAGCACCCGTCCCCAGGCTTTTAATGAATCAGGGCCTATTTCTAGCAGGAGGTACATAAGGGAAAGTCCCCCTTTTATGATTTCCTGGCTCCAGAGACCACCTTGCTTTCTGGCAAGACACCCTGCTCTGCTTTTAGATTCTTACTCCTTCTTCCAGTGACCTGACAACATGTAGGCAACTCATTGCCTCAGTTGTGATGCCTATGTCCTTTATATCCAGCTGACACAATAAAAGCTTCTTTATCTAGCACAGATTTCAGTATAAGATACAAACCTAGAAAAGATTTAAAATTGATCACCTGCAACAAGAGGAGACACTTTCGAAGTATCTATAGGAAGCAAAAAAATCACTACTTACGGCAGCTTCCAAGGATCCTGCTGTCTTCACCAGGACTCCCCTGCAGCTCCCTCTCTTATTTATACAGTTAAATAGCATTATGAAAGCAACGTCCTCTAGAAAATATTAACCAGGACAGACAAGCATTACTACTTTAGGAATGGTGCAGAGTAAACAGTGAAGACAATTTTTCTGGGCAAGCAACTGATTTTTGCTGTATATGCATGGCCAAACCCTTTACTTAGAACAGGCGTGAGAGTCCCCTGCATTTCTACACATCCTCCTGCTGAGAACCCAGCTACTCACTCGAGGAAATAATTCATATGCATCATTAACTTCTGTAAACTGCATGAGTTCATACAGTAGAAGTACTGAAGTGAGTAAAAAAACCCATATACGTAATACTAGACACAAGCCTAAGGAAAAGACAGCTGGATGCATGCAGCAGCCAGATCTCAGTTCAGTATTTTTCACTGAGATATTTTGCGTCCTCTACACCAGACTTTGAATAGTTTTTATTTGGCATACTTATTTTAAGTGATATACTATTTCTTAATTACCCACATTGCCATTACTACGGGCCAATTTCTGGAGACATCACTTATAAACTTAAAATTAAAGCTGCAGTGCTGACGTTTGTAGTGGGTGGGGGTTACTATAGGGATGGCAGAATGATAGCAAAGATGTGCATTCAGAACCCCATGGCACCCAGCACACCTCAGCCAGATCGGTGCCACCCGGTGCCTCAGGCTGCAATGGACTGAAGAACAAACTGTTGCCTTGTACTCCCAGTGTGGGCTGGCACAAGGTGCAGGCACTGCCAAAAGGCAGCCAGGGAAGGGCAGGCCAGTACACCAGAGCCTGCTTTCACACAAAGCTGGACCCATGTGGTCAGGCCACCTGTGTTTTACATGACCCCCTGTAAGGGTGTGTACTTGCAGCACCGACAGAGGGGCAGCCACAGGGACTGTGCTGATGTGGGTATGGCTGAGGGATTGGAAAACTCACAGGTCAATGCCCCAGTGAACACCTTCCACCCAGGAGCATCCTCTTGGGAGGTTGGGGATTCAAGGAGAAAAGGTGCTATACATCACAGAATCATTGAAGCTGGAAAATACATTTGAGATCATCAAGTCCAGCCATTAACCCAGCACTGAGAACTCCACCACTAAACCTTGTTGTTAAGTGCCAGATCTACACATCTGTTAAATGCCTCCAAAGATGGTGATGCCACCACTTCCCTGGGCAGCCTGTTCCAGTGCTTCATAATCGTTTTGATGAAGAAATTTTTCCTAATATCCAATCTAAACATCTGGCACAACTTGAAGCCATTGCCTCTTGTCCTATCACTTGTTACTTGGGAGAAGACACAAGCACCCACCTTGAAGCAACCTCCTTTCAGGCAGTTGTAGAGAGTGATCAGGTTCCTTCCTGAGCTTTCTTCTCCCCAGGATAAACAACCCCAACTCCTCCAGCTCCTCCTCATTAAGACTTGTGCTCCAGGCCCTTCACTAGCTCTCTTGCCCTTTGCTGGATATGCTCAAGCACCTCAATGTCTTTGTTGCAGTGAAAATTCCTTTTCTTGTAGTGTACACTAAGGAATCTCTCAGAAAGAAAGGCTTTACAATAGCAGGATAAAAATTTTGGTAGGATTTTCCTCTGGGCCATTCCTCAGGGGTTAGCAATGAATGGAAGCATTTTTTCTCCTCTCTTTTCCAGCCTGTATGCCTGCACATTTGAAACTACCAGTAGGTACAGCATGGAAGGTTCTATGTATTTAGAACATAGAACTGTTGGAACTTCTGCAAATCCTTTCCTTCCTGGCTTCTACCTCTTTCTCTTCAGTGGGTGCCTTTCACCTGTGCAAAGGTAAGCAGAGTGGTTCAGTAGGAGTTTTGGTCCAGACTGATAGCAAATGTGTTTGAGTTTCTTGCAGACTGAAAAAAGCAGCTGGGCACATGCAGCCTGTTTTTCTTTAAACTAACAAATGAAAATAGCCTCTGAGCTTACAGAGGCTTACCTAAAATATATTCAGACTGAAGATGAATAACATGTGCACCAAGAGAAAAATGAGAGCACAATTAAAGAAAAAGTTCAGCTATGAGTAAAGGTACTGAAAAAAGTGAAGGAAAAACCAATCAACTTAATATGACTTCATTTAAGAGCAATTTAGTCTTGCAGTTGGAAGTGCCATTCACCTGCTGACATTTGTATGGGAGTGAAAGAGGGAAAATGAAGTAAATAAAATCTAATCTATATCAATCTCCAGTGTTATATCTAATGCCATACTTACTCTCTTTTTCATCATCTATATAACAGTTTCATCTAATCGTGTAAGGCGTCCTGAAACTTTCTGAGACTCTGTTTCAATGTTTGATATCAGAGTATGTTGCATGTGAACTTGCAGCTCTCTTTTTATGCAGGCAGTAGGCTTATGTAAGCACTGCTCTGGTATTCTGAAAGACAGCAATCCTTCAATTTGGTCCTCTTGGTCTGCAATATTAGTCTTATTACTTTGAACCCTAAGTTACTCTGGAGTTTTTAAAGTCTTATTATTATTATTATTATTATTATTATTGAAAGATCGTAATAATACTGTTTTATTTTTTAGTAAATTGACAACATTAACAACAGTCATCTAGTAAGAATTCCCTTGAAAACAGGCTGTCTGTAGTCCAAAAAGAATTAATTATTTAAATTAGAAGAACTGTAGGCTTGCTTCTCTAGTAGAGAAACACTTCCATCTTTTTAAAATACTTAACTAATTTCCCTAAAAACCATTTTAAAACACAATGGTTTTTGCTGTTCTGGTGATGCCCTCTGCAGTACAGAGCACAGAGTCCCTCCTACGATAGTGCTGAGAGTAAATTTCAGCGTGGAGCTGGGGAAAGCTGTATCTTCTCTTCCCTGCCAGGCTGTATTTAATTTGTGGAGCTCTGTGTTTCAAGAGGAAAGGCACTCGTGGTTACATGGAGCAGCTCAGCAGTGACCAGCTGGAACAAGTTCCAGTACAGATCAAGTACAATTGTGTCAAGTGCCTGCTCCAGTGCTTCCAAGTGACAATACAGCAAACCTTCACCTTTAAGTTCCTTCTTCTTTGCTTTCATGCTATGCACTGGTCTTGCCCCCTGCCAGCCCCACACAGAGGTCTGGGCTCACTCCAAGCAGGAGTGTCTTGCTCAGACACAAATTCCAGCTCCGATGAGGGAGCAGGTGCAGTACTGTCCCCCGAGCCCCTGCAGTGAGTCCCTTCCCTTATTTCCAGACTTGCATCAGTTTCTTTCTACAATGCATTTAAGACCTTCTGGGTCCCAAGGAGAGTTATGTTCTATCACTTCCAAAATCTGGCTTGGAGTCTGCTTCCTTCTCTTAGGCTGTGGTTGTACAATTGCTTTAACCTCACCAAAGTATAGGATGCTGCTGCCAGAGATGTGACATCCCCCTGCATCCGTGCCATCTCTCCGGGATGGCTGATGGTCTGTGGGAGCTGGAGCCCAGGACAAGTGGGGAGAGGCTGTGGGAACAGGTCTTTTTCAGCCTGGAGAAGGCCAAGGGCAAGGCTGCACTTGCTGTCCTCCCCCACCTAACGGGCTATGTTAGAGGGCAGATGGAGCCAGAGGTGCCCAGTGGTAGCGAGCAAGGCAAAGGATGCAAGCAGCAGCAAGGGAAACGTGAATGAGGTCTACAGAAAGGAGTGTTCACAGGGAGGGGAAATACAAGGGCACATCTCTGTGTGAGCCTGTGAAACTGCTGTCCTTGAAGACATCCAAAATCTGACTGGACATGGCCCTGAGCAACCTGAGCTACATCCCAGGCTGGTGCTGCCGTGAGCAGGTGGTGGGATTGGATGACCTCCAGAGGTGCCTTGCAACACAAATTATTCTACTTTTCTAACAAAAAATGACTGTGAAACCATGCTCTCAGAAGTCCCTGACTCCACTTGCACTGCAGGTTTGCATTTCATCCTGCAGGGAAACTCCCCTCTGCTTCTCACTACATGAATCCAGAGGCTTTTCCCTGAAACACGCAGCTCCTGGGAAGGTGTCATCTCCCTTGTCCTCTGGCATGCCCCAGCAGAGCCAGAACAAGACAAGCAGGCAGGCTCCCTCCTGGCTGCCCAGACACAGGCTCTGCCAGAGCACAGCACTCGAAATGCACACTGAGAACAAATAAATCTGGTGGGCCATCTGCCATGCTCCCAGCACGCCACAGCCATGGCAGGTGGGTCATGCCCCTCCGTGGTGCTGCCTGGGCTCAGACTTGGAGCACTGCACAGGACTCAGAGACTTCAAAAGTTCCCAGCATTGACTGAATCTCAGTAGGAATCCATGGTAGCTGACTTGATTTCGCTAGACCTGTCTGTAATTCAGGCCTGCTAATGATACACTTTCTAATTGCCTGTGTGGTAGCGAGAAGGAAACTGGTGAACCTTGGATCAGGCAAACTTGAATGGGCTATTTAAAAAGTTGCTATGAAAGAAACATTTGATATGGCCATTTTCTTTCACATATATCCATTAGGACTGTAAGTTTTCAGGTGTGTCCTTAGTGGGGGGCTCAAGACATTGGGATTTAACTCCGTTTGCTTTCTAAGTGTGCAAGAAGCATGTGTGCAAAAAGCATGACTGCAGGTGTCTCAACAGGTCTGAATCTTTGCTGTCTGCCCTCAGGACAAGATAAACTTCTCCCAAGATGAAGTTGTGTGATTGAGGTGGGGAGAGCTATCACCGATTAGTGATAAAATCCTTTAGCACGGAAGAACAGTGTTTGGAAAATGTTCAAGTACACACTAATTTGTCTTGCACATATGCATTTATTATTGAGTAGATTTATGTTCTTCTTTCTTGAGCCATGAATACACAATATATGTGAGTGGGTCTGAGAACAAATATTGACAAATCTCATTCCTCCCTGCGTCTGTTTGCAATTGCTCCCTGTGGAGAACCATAGAGAAGAGGAAGATTCAGTGAAGCTGTTGCTTCTATGATCTAAAACTATGTGGTCTGAACATACTCACTGTCAGATCTTTATTTTGATAATGGTTCCTTCTTTCACCAAAGGAAGGTCCTAGGTTTGTGCGGATTTAAAATGTCTGCACACCTCTTGCCCTGAGCTGTGAGACATGGTTCACAAGAGATTGAAACTCTGGAAGCTGTTTAGAGGGGTATCAACTTCTGTACACGCTGTGTGGAAATGCTTTCTTCTTTCAAATCTCTCCTTAAAAAGCACATCACCTCTGCTCAGATACCTTTAGATTTCTCTGAAATGGCTAGGAAATTGGAGATTTAGAGAAATTCAAGACACAGACATACCCAGTAGACTGAAAACTAGCTTATTATTTAGCTTGATTTTAAACCCCCTAAGCCTGCCATCTCCTGTGTGTTAGGCTGATTGCTCCAGCATTTGCCCTGTCTTCTCTTCCCCCAGAATTTCATATTTTGGTCTCATCCACCATATGTAGTGATCATTATGCACTTGGACACCTCAGAAATGGGATACTGCAGGTGATAAAACCCGGAACTCTTGGAAGGGCTGTCACATGCCACGTGCCTCAGTGGGACACATTAATGCAAACTCCTGCAGTTAGGAAATGCCAGGATGGAGGTGGCTGTGCTGTGCTTTTTGGTGAAAGATGGGACTGGTGGAATCCTGCTCCACTGACACTGATTTGACATTACATTTCTCCAGAGGTAAAACTGAGGCCTCAGTCTCACTTTCAAGCACAGATATTCGTATACTTGATAGAAGCAATATCCAGCATTTTTTTCAAGAAGGTGCCTTTCCCGAAGGAAAATTTAAAGATACCTGCACAGTGGGTCTTGAGATGTATTTGTCAGTGCCACGTGAATTTCTGTATTTCCTAAAACTTAAGCAGACAGTTGTGAAAATTCAGCATTGATTTAGCTCAGTATTTAGCTGACAGTGAGTATTATTTGCAACTATTTACATGATGGTGATCATGGACATGTAGTAAACAGACCCAGCTGGTCTTGACCATCACTACAAGTAACCTGGGCACATACAGATACATCCAACACCATCTGGCCAAATAGTGCACTGATATCAGCAGACAGGAGTTACCCTGTGTCTTTTGGTGAAGAAAAAATGGCTTGAAAACTCTCTTACCCAGTAAAAGTGCATTTTCATGCCAAGTTTCATTGCTAGTCTTGTTTTGCTTTTAATCACAAGACTTGTATGATTTTGTTTTTACTTTCTACCTTCTTTATTACTTCTCAGAAACTCACCCAGCTTTTGGGAGATGGTGGCCATGGAGGTGACTGGAGAATGCAAACTAAAAGGAAAAGACAGGTTTTTGGGGCTATGAAGATTTCAGTTTGTGAAAGATCTTATGCTCAGTAGCTGTTCCTAAATATGGCCATTTTTTGGAGATATTTATTTCTGCTCTAGTCAATTATCTCCAATGCAGAGGATCTGTCCTTTTTTTCATATCCTTTCAGCTGTTGAATAGTGTTATAAAACCAGATTCTATCATAAACATTAACCAGACTAGGGACAGATAATCATTCCTGAGGAACAGCAAATAATGTAGATATTGCCTGCATTTTTTTTTTTTTTTAACAAAAGGCGAGGGACTTTCTAGTTAGGGGAAGGTCAGCTGCATGGTGAAAAGGCAAGAGCCTCTGACAGGGTGAAATACTCCTGTCAAAACCCATCTTCATCCAGACATGTTGTGTCAGGTCACCCAGAGCCACTTCTGAAGCTTTTGCTGAATCTGCTGAATAGTTTCTTCCCAAATACTTTTTAGATGAAAAACTAAATTGTTTAATTTTGACAGTTTCTGACCTGGAATGGTATTTTAGAAGCTTCTTTAAAATGTTGTCTGACTCTTACAATACCTCCCTCAGGTCAGTAATTTGCTGCTTTCAGCTGGGGTCAGAAAAATCCTGCTGATCTCTTGGAGAAACTTTCAGCTCATTTACTGAGAAAATGAAAAGTGGTTTTCTGAAAATGTTTTTAATCCAAAGGGCGAATCTTAAACTGATTGTTAGAACTGCTCTGGCATGGTGTTTCATTCTCTCAGGAGCAGATCTTGGGATGAGACCAGTTGGAATTAGGGAAGGGTGTGGAGGACTATGTACAGGCACCAACCTGCCTCTAAGGGGAAAGGCTCCCATCCCACGCACACTCACTTCAACAGAGCTGAGTTCTGCTTCTGGTGAACGAAACTCCTGAATGCCATGAAAGTACAAGGAGTAGTTGACACAACTGATGCGTATATTTTAGTAATCAATTGCTATGAAATATTTTTAATAGTGTTGTTCTTAGGAAACCTGTTGACGGTTTGGGTTTTTTTTCCATTATCTTCAGGTGTGTTTAAGGAAAACAATATTGATGGATGTGAGAGAGCAGCTGGTCCCAGGTCTGAGATGGAAATCAATCACCTCAGTCAGAGGAGGCCCCTTGTCTTTTGGACTCAGGCAGTATAAGCAGAGGAGGATGATCTAGTAATGTGAAATGTGCAGTTGTTTGCTCAATAAATTAAATTCACATTTGGGAAAAAACAGTGCAGGGAGAAGGCTGAGTTTCTGGTTAGGATCAAGAAGGGAAATTTCCAGTAAAAAAGTAGAAGAAAACCATCAAGAAACCAGAGATAGCTCGTAAGATGATGAACTGCAATGTGGAATCTGTACGTCTAAAGCACATAATTTACATCCTTTTTTGCCCTTTGAAATGAAACATAACACTTTTTTACAGTTCCCATCTCATCCCTGGTAACAACCAGCTGATTGTGCTCCTGCAGCTGGTGAGTTGTGAGCAAAGAGAAAGGGAAGGACCAGTGGAGCTGTAATTCATGCAGTGCTGCCTTGCCTTGTAGTAAAAGCATGTTGGACCCCTTTTGCCTTCTTACCTGGCAACCTTCTGACCTGTCAGCTACAAACCCCTCTTTCTCCTGTGGGTGCTGTTTGCTCACCCTCACTCCATTCCTCACCAGAAGCTCAAGATGTAAGGAATAATTGCAAAGTGCAATACCCTAGTACTATTTACAAGTATTGAGGAGACCACAAAGTCAATCTTTTCACCTTGAACTCCATCAGGAATTTCCATGCGTTTGTTCCAGCATGTTGTGACGCCAGTGAGGGCTCCCTCTGTTCTTTCCTATTTTCTCTCTGTTCTTTAATATTTGCAGATCAGCTATCCAGATAGTCCATGTTTTCACCAGACAGCACACTATTGCACAGGTATTGGGAATAGGAGCTTCTTTAGGCAAAGGTGATGCTGAAGGAAAGGGCTCTGATCCCAAATGCAGATAATTATTCCTGCAGTAGAAGGGTTACGTGAAGTCACACAAAATGGGAAGCTATTGGAGGTGATCAGATAGCAGCAGCAAAGGAAGCAGCCACCAGTAGTGTCCTCATGCAACAATCATAGAATCTCTCAAGACTTTTGTTTCGGCAGTGCCCTGTATGTATCATGAGATTATATACAGCCAGGAACGCCATATGTTCTCAATTCTTCTCAGCTAGTGATCCCAAATTCAGGTGATACATGATGAAAGAATTTGAGTGTGGAAAGTGGATATTTATATGCATCATTCTTCCAGAAAATGCAGTTGTTGCTCAGCAGCTTTTCTTTTTCATTATGAAGAGGATGGGGCTTTAGGATGGATACTTGTGAGCTAGGCATAAGAAGGAAGCTGGGAGATGTGGTCAGAAGGAAGATTGATTTAGCTGTCAGGTCTGAACCCAGTGAGGCAGTATTAAGAAGAGCAGTGTGTGCATCTGTGTGTGTGGCTTTAGGCAGATAGGCAGTGGGTGAAAGCTGGACTGTGGCAGGAGTCTTTAGCTGCAGCAGAAACCTTAGAGAGGTGTCCCAGGGGAAGAAACTCTCTTCTCCCTTACCTGAGCTGCCCCTGCAGTGTCAGATGGTCTTCCTGGGAAGGGTTAAATGGTCTCAGAGTTGGCAAAGCATCTTTATCCCTTAAAAATTTCTATCTTCCCCCTGCCCCTCCTGTCCCTCCCCCCCTCTCAGTCGCCTTCACAGAAAAGGCCCTCATCATAATTTTCCACACTGGCACCAATTCTTTCACGCCCCTCAGATCCCTGCACTCTGATCCCAAAACAGCCAGAGGTAGTATGTCCATAAATTGGAAGCTGCAGATTTGCTTTTGAGTTTTCTTATCCTGTCTCCAGGTTTTCTGCTGTGAGACTTCCTGGAACTGTTTCATGCTATATGAATGCCTCTGTTCTGACAGGCTGAAGTCTATGGAAGCCATCTGTGTACCAAAGAAATAGATACCCTAGTTATCTACTGATGATGGGAATTAGTCCTTTCCAAAAATCTGCATCTTTCTACAATTTGTGCTCACTGATCCACGTTTGTTCTATTACTCTTTCTTTAGAAGTTTAAAAGTTAAATTAAAAAATCATTTTCATGGCAATGAAAATGTCCTCTGCCTTCTTAGCTGGCTAAAGAGGAACTTCTTTGTCTAGAGTAGACTGTCATTGGCCTAGTGAGCTGCATCAGCTGGGCATGAATTAATTAATTGAATGAGATAATCTATGACACAGATAGCTAATGTGAGTTTAATGTCCCTAACTACTAAAATCTAATGGTATCCATGGCACTTTCAAAAGGACCACATCACATTCATCCCTTTACTGCTTTTTGCATTGTCTTCATATTGTTTGAACAGGCTTACACAGTGAGCACACTGTTATACATTAAACAGAGCAAATAAAGTTAATACAGTAGCTGTAGAGCAAGCAGTGACAACACTGCTCTTCTGGGCACAGCTGCATGCCAGCCAAGAGACCAAAAATAACACTGAGCACTCCTGGGGCCCAATGGCTCCACTGTTTCTTGCTGTGTCCTAAGGTTCATGCCAGAAATGAAGGGCGATGGGATTTTCACGGAGCTTCTCTTGAAAAAGGCTGGTAGGATGTAGGAAATACTCTCCTTCCCCTGCTTTTCTGATTCAAAGTCCTTCAGAGGAAGGCCAACAGCAGCTCGAAATTCAGACATATCATATAAAGTTGTTTTCTTCATAAATCCCGACAAGTTATAGTGCTAGTTGCATGTGACAGGTGCAACCTTTCTTCTTGAGACATCTTTTCTAAATTGCATTTTGTGCTTGGAAAATCAACCCCTCCTTTGAAGCTGTGTCACTTTTATTCTCTTCCCCATGTCTGCTTACTAGAAAAAGAATATTTCAGTCAGTTACACTTCCAAATATAGAGAAATACTAAGATTAATTAAAATAAAAATTACAAAATTGAAGCCAACTTTCAATTAACTTAATGACAGACACTAAGCAGATAACAAATGGCAAATCATGCCTATTTTGTTTCCTGTCTGAGTGTTGAACAACTTCCTAGTCTGTGGTTTTAAGATTAATTAAGCCTTTAGACCAAAGGTGTCATGATGAGATGCTCTTCAGTTAAGGCTAAATAGGAAGTCTCTAAGTGGTATACTGATAAATGAAGATTATTCCTTTATTTATCTAATTATCNCTACTATTTCACAATTAAACTACTCCTTAGAGTGTTGAAGGGGTTAAGTAGGGGGAGTTATAGTTTTCCATAGTGGAGTAGGAATTATCAGGCTCTGTTCTGGTAAGAAGAGAGGGAAATTGTCTTATTTTAGTTGGGGTGTGATGGCTCCTTCAACATAACCACTCTGGGGAAAATGCTAGAAGAATGCTTCATCCTGCTCCTTCCCACCAATTATGCAAGATGCTGAAGTTCCCACTTTTGAGGGAATTGTAAACCTTGATGTCACAGCACAAGGGGCGAAATACCCTAGGAAGAAAAAGCTTCCAGTCTATATATGCCATTCAGCTTCAAGTAAAACTAGGGAAGAAGAACTTCTCCCTTTCAGAGCAGACCTTTAGAGGCAAAAGGGCCTCTTCCAGGAAGAGTGAGTAATGTGTTGCCCTTGTAGTGTTGTATGAAAAACAAGAGACCAGACTACATTTGTATTGTCAAGGCACATTTGTATTTGTCCTCTTCTGGCCTCCAGTGTATGTAAACATAGCAACCAATAAAAATTTATATTCCAATGAATTTTTTTCTGGGTTTTTACAGCATGTAATTCCAAAGGGCCTTCTATTCCTCCTACATTTTCATTTCTGCAAGATAAACAACAGGAGATTTACTATGTCTATGGGATTTCACCACCCAGGCAGGCAGCCACTCAGTACTTATGAGGCTCACTATAATATTTACTTAGTTTGGTCTTCATTTGGGCTTTAACTGATATTTTGCCATGATCCTGGGTAATTTTATAATGAAATTCTTTGTTCATGAGACCTTTGAGAAACAGTGGAAAATGAAGCAAAAAGAAGCAAAAGAGGAACCATTAGGAAATATTCAATGAACCTCTGTTTAGCTAGGTTTGTTTTAGGGTTTTCTTGACCACAGAAATCTTATTTCTGCAATGGCATATTTACCCTGTAACCAGATGGCTGGATTCACCAAGCAGTACTCATAATTACTGGTGCTCTGAAAGTTTTACTAGCTAATAATATTTCTGGTGAAAGGCATGGAAAATTATTTTCTTGAAGTCTGCAGTTTTAGGAATGCAAGTTTTCTAAATTGTTTTTCTAAGTTGTTTCTGTAATTTTTCTGAGGCCCTTCCATGAGTTTCAGATGAGTTCCAGATCAAACTGTCTCATTTTTGGAAAACTGTAGAAACTAATAAACCCCTTCTTTTCTTGGTACAACTGAGAATTCTTCCCCTGAACCCTTACAACATGTGGTTCAATGGCTGAATCAGAGACCTGGCTCATGTTTAACTTTTATCTAATTTACTTTCCTTCTGTTATAGCCCAGGGAGTGCAAGAGATAGGGATGTAGATGGGAAACTGACAGGCGTTCAGAATTTTATTTAAGTTACTTGGTTGGTTTTTTTTTAGTTTGGAATTGTTGATATCATCCAACTAATTTAAAAGTTATGAGAGGACTTTCACACAACCTACTCCCCACCTACAACCCTTACAGGCTACCAAAAATTCTCACACCAAACAGCCTGCAAGATGGGAAATTAAATTGTTTGAAATTGATGCTGTCAGATAGAAGGAATCCTGATACTGATTTCTCACTGTCATATCCATGTGCATATGTGGGCCTCAGTAGGAAAATCTGCATCTCAAGCTTGACCTAAAGCCATCTGCTCTTTTGGGGAGGGACCTGGTTCTCCCACCTGAACTGCTCCACCAGGGTCAGCTTGACCACTTTCTGGACTTCCACAACACTTTTACAGAACTTCAGATACTGATTTTTTTAGGTCTTAAGGTGAATGTCCAGGGTTGCAGAGTGTCCCTCGGAGAACAGAATAGATAGTGCTCAGTTTTGGGCAGTTCGTTCTTGAATAAGAGTTGAACGAAGGGCGGTGTAAATGCAGGATACATCAGTGAGTGCCACAGATCCTGCAGAGATTTGGAAGGAATGGCTGTATTACTAAATCAGACAGAGGATGTGGTTTTCTGTTTCCTTTTTCAGTGCCATATTTGAATGCTAAAATCAATCCTACCTGCAGTCCAGACAATCAATACAGCTGGCTACAGCTCCCACTGACATCCACACAGCATGCAAGCATGCAAAATTTTGATGTAAATGTGATGTACTTGCCTAAAGACTCACAGATATACAAATGAGGACTAACAAGTTTCATGGAAAACATTAACAGAGCTTGCAGGAGTTACAGTATTAAAAGATTAAAAATGATGTGCCCCTTTAATACTGCCTGTACTGGCACATCTTCAAAGAAATATAGCTGGCAAGAATATCCATGTGATTGTGCATATAATAGATATTGGCTAAGCCAGCCATTTTCCCAAGGGCTCATGAGAAATTCTTTCCTTGAATTCTCAATCATCAAGGAGCTCCATATTTACTGGAAATAATGCATGCCAAGTGGGGTAGCAGTACCCGGTTCTCCAGCCAAGGAAGACAAGTGCATTGGCCTCCTCCACAATCTTGTGGAACTCCTTTAATGCACATGAACCTGAGATCCCCAGATGCATTTCCTTCCTTGCAAGGCAGTCTCAAAAGTGATACCTTAGTAAACTGAAAGTTAGGTACTTCAACCCTACAAAAATAGAGACCTAGAGCAGAAAAAGAATCCAACATAACAAGATGTTGTAGTGCATTTTTAGTATATGATTTTATGTTAGCCAAGGGCAAATCATGGTGGTTGTCTTTCAGACTTTTTCTGATTTGGTGGCTATTTATGGTTTTTATTTCAATGGGTGCATTTCAGACAAAACAAGAGAGTTCACAGTAACATTGAAGTGCATTATGTTACTTTTCAAAAATGACAGCTTGCTGCTTACAACATTCTCTCTTGCTTCTCAAAAGCCTTATTTTGCTGGATGTCAGGTCATACTGTTTGGAAATAAAAAACAAAAGCACTGCTCAGATAATCTCCATCCCCACTTAGGGCTGACAGTGGGGCAGTAACAGGTCAGGCTCCCTGACTTCAGCAACAGCATTGCTGCCTCTAAGGACTTCAGAAATGCATTTTTTCTCTGGTAGGGCATAGGCACGAAAAGCAGCAGAGACAGATGACTAATGAAGGCACAGAGTGACCTGTCTGTTAAAATCTGTGCAAAATGGAGGTCAAACATTGCAAAGTTAATGCAGTCTAGTTTTACCCCTCATCATGCATCCTGTATGCCCAATATTCCAGTATGGTAGGGGTAGATTCTACTTTTTTAGTTAGCAAGGAAAGCCATCAAGGATCAAAATGCATCTCCTTGAGATTTTAACTAGTTACCTGTAGGTGTTGTGCTGGTGGAGGATGAGGTGAGGCTAGTTATCCCTGATAACACTGGTCCACAACACATGGGCAGTCCACTCCATGTGCTGGCTTCAAGTCTTTTCTCCCTTGGGTCAGTATGTCAGAAGTGTGAGGGGCATTGGTGTGTTGAAGTGAGGCCAAGGGTTCCTTGTCCCCTTCAGAGAGATGTTACTCTCCCACCTTTTTTCTTTCCATGTTGCTCCTGAAAACCTGAAGACTTGGCAGTCTGCTGGAGTTATCTTGGCTCAGGGTGATATGTTTTCCTCTTGGTAGAATTTCAGTTTCAGCCAAAGCTGATTCAGGGTATCTACAGCTGGGACAGTGTGTTGCCTTTGGTTTTATGGCAGACTTTCTGAACATCTGTAAAGTTTTCACTTTTTCTCTTAAATCATCATGTTCTTGCTATACTCCCCCTAGCTCCACCATGGAGCTAAAATAACTGAGCAAATCAGCTCAACACTCCTGTTCTCTTCCAACTCTTTAAGCTCCGTTCCAAAATCCATCTAAGTTTCCAACAAAGTCTTTGAACTTAACTGCTTATTTGAGAAATCACTGGTCCGCCTTTTAAAGCTTGGTTTTTAAAATTGTTCTTATTTTCAGTTGCAGGGAAGTTACAAAAGCATAGCTAGGAACTATCCTTTCAGCTGAAATAGGTTTTCCACCCTCAAATAACTGCATTTAACCCATTAGGCACCAAGTGAATTTGCACTATTTTCCATAATAAAATCTCACAATTCTGATAAGAAGATAATTAAGAATTTTTACAAAGGTTTCTATTTCAGTTATCTAGTATTTACTACTAAACAATGAAACTGGGGTTGTTCCTGGGTTTCATTTTCCAGAATTGGGCAGAAGGGAGGGGAAGAAATGAGGCGATATGAACAGTTTCTTATTTACTTTCATTCTTGCCTTCCCTTTAACGTGTCTCAAGTAGTGCACAGTTAACTGCTCTCCTAAATCTCACCACTCCCAAAGCAGGGGAACAGTGACTGAGCAAGCTGTATTAGTAGCTGTGGATGAAGAGACTTGTAGCTTGGCAGCCCCGTGCAAAGCTAAAGTCCTTGGCTTGTCTCCAACAACAGACGTTTGCCCCTTCAAGCAATGCTGAAACAATTGATTTTATTTTCCTGAGAGAGAAAATGAGTTAGACAGGTATAGCTGACTCAGATTTTCCATGGAGCATTGCTAGTTTTCTTTCTTTAAAATCTGGAGATGGGAATATAAGGGGATGATTATAGAGAAAATATTTTGCATTAAGCAAGTCTTTAGGTCTGTGTGAATAGGTTGGCTAGAGGTTGGGCTTTTTTTCCCGCAGCACTGTGAAAGGTCTGTGCTTGCTCACATGAAAGGCTTTATTATCTCTCACTGCAAAAATGCACACTATGGTTTTCTCTCCACCACATGACCCGCCAGGGCTCTCCCAAACCACATTGCAGAAATATTTAGCAGCTCTGACCCAGCCTAGCCAGAAGCTAAAGCCCTCTAGCAGTGTCAGGGACCCCCAGGCCCCTGCAGTGGACTCTTCGATTCCAGCTCCTCCTAAGGAGGACAGCAGAGCTGAGGCTGGAAACCCAGGCAGGAAGGGGTGTCCTGAGCTGTCCTGAGGCTCAGCTCAGGCTGTGTTGGAGAAGTGCCCTCCAGCTGTTGATGCTGAGAGGACACTGTGAAGGGAGCCCCACCACAGCTCCTGACAGTTCATTAGCACCATCAAAGTTTTCTACCCAGCCATTAAATCATGTTACCCGTTGTGAACCCCAGCTGAGGACTGGGTTCTGTGTATCTGGTGTTTGTGCAGAGGTGCTGGCAGAGGGGGCTGCAGGGCAGCCTCTGTGAGGGGAGGTCGGGGCTGTCCTGTGCTGCACATGGCCAGTTCCAGCCTGTTCCAGAGGGCTCCAACAGACCCACCACACAACACAGCTGAGCCCCTCAGCCAAGACGGTGGCACCTCTGGGGCATGCATTTGAGAAAAGGGAAAACACATCTTGTATCACCTGTGAGAGGTAGGACTGGAAAAACAAGTGAGAGAAGCAGCCCCACAGACATTTGGATCAGTGCAGAAGAAGGAGCAGGAGGTGCTCCAGACGCTGGAGCAGAGATTCCCCGGCAGCCCCTGGAGAAACCCCTGGTCACCCACAGTGAGGCAGCTGTGCCCCTGCAGCCCATGGAGGATTGTGGTGTAGCAGAAATGCACACTGCTTGAGGACCCCATGCCAGAGCAAGGGGATGTGGCCTAGAAGGAAGTTGCATCTTGTGGAGAGCTTGCCCTGGAACAAGGTCCTGGCAGGACCTGCAATCCTGTGGAGAGAAGCCCACACTGGAGCAGTCTATTTCTGGTAGTTTGGATCCTGCAGGAAAGATTCATGCCAGAGCAATTCCTGAAGGACTGTCACCTGTCATCATGCTGGAGCAGAGGAAGATTGGGAATAGGAAGGAGTGGCAGAGATGAAGCATTATAAACTGACCTCAACTCCCATGCACCTGTGTCCCCTTTCCTGCACCACTAAGAGAGAAGTAGAGGAGTTAGGAGTGAAATTGAGCCTGGGAAGAAGGAAGGGGTTGGGAGGTAAAGTGTTTTCAACTATGTTTTTATTTCTTACTATCCTACTCTATTTTTAATTGCCAATTAATCAAATTAACCTACTTCAGCATGGCTTTCCCTTCACAGGGTGCTGTTGGTAATGCTGGCTTTTGCCTACTCAGCACTCGGGAAGGTGCCCAATTCATCTTTCTGCACCCTGAACATCAGCTTAAAGGTGAGAATCCTCTTGGAGGCACTCAGCAGCCTGAGCTTGCTGAAGCGAGTGGAGGTCAGTATGATCAGCTGGCATGTGGACAACAGAGACATGACCTCCAGCTGCAGTCACCAGTTTCTGGAACCAGAGGATGGGTGTTGCCATATCCAGCTCTCTTAGGGATCCCACGCTTTACTGTGCATGCACAAGACCTTTAAGGATGATAATTTGTGCAATGATGTGCAGCTTTCACTGACACAAAAGCTAAATTCTTGCCTTTCCAGAAATGTTGGGCCCCTTTCTCTGGAGCAAATAGTGAGAAATGCAGAACGGAGCAAATTTTGAAGCTGGTAGAAGGCAGTTGTCATGCTGGAAGGAAAGGGATTATCCTTTACCAAGGAGCATCCACCATCTAGGAGAGAAAAGGTTTAACAGCTCTGTGTCTCTGTTTCTGTTCCCCTGGAGGAATTTCAAAGATGAAGGAGACTTCTCCTGGGATTCACAGTGGAATGAAAGGGAGGGAAAGGGGTTCTGCAGCTGAAAGGGATAGACTTGTGGTTTGTGAGGTGAGGACGGGAAATGGGAGACACAGGAAGTTTCTCAGTCAACAGTAGGAAGTTGTATCTGCATACAGAAAACCCTGACACCACAATAACTGCACAGAAAATGTGTATCTGTTGAAGATCCCATGGCTGCCTACTTGGGCTGAGTAATTTTGTAAAAATGGCCCATAATGTTTGTACCCAACTGTCTGTTTCGAAGCAAAGAAGAACTTGACAGAAGATTTATTTATTTGTTTATTATGCATCAGATTAGTTCTAGTCCTACTTCGCAAAAAAATTCCT
This sequence comes from Machaerirhynchus nigripectus, assembly GCA_013397975.1. Lineage (NCBI taxonomy): Eukaryota > Metazoa > Chordata > Aves > Passeriformes > Dicruridae > Machaerirhynchus > Machaerirhynchus nigripectus. The sequence continues at coordinate 989,860 of VZRQ01009365.1, read as the reverse complement.
GGGATGTGCACAAGCTCTCCTCTCTGCACTGGAGAGTGTAAGTGCTCTGGCCTAATCTTCCTTAGCAGCTGGGTTCACAATTTTCCCCAGGAAGAGCAGGCCATCGGTGGCTTTGTCCACAACCATCATCAGGAAGGCCCTGTTGAAGGTGATGTGAGGAGGAGGAGGAAACGGTAGAAGCAATGGTGTAATTTCCAGCATGGTCACTGCAGAAGCCTCTGTGCCATTCTCTCTGACATCCACCGTGGCCTTGTGAATTGCCTGCAAGATAAACAGAGACTATAATCTAGGCACAGAAGAGCGAGAAGCAGCTGGGGGAAAATTTGCTTGGTTTAACACTGTGAGAAGGTAATTCTTAAAAAAAACAGAATTAATGTAGAACTGGTGTGAAAAAAAATAATAGTGTCCAGCCTTTCCAAGACAAGCAAAGTTTGCTCTGAGTTCAGGGAAAGTTTTCTTCAACAGTCAGAGTCAAACATGACCACTTGCAGAGACTGAGAAACATAGAGGATATTTATTGTTCTGTTGTTTCTCAGAGTAAGATTTTGTCCTTTATCTTGAACACAAAAGAAGAAGTATTTCTGTTTGCATCAATTTCTGTGTAAGCAAAATAATTCTCTCTGCAAAGACAATAGTGACAAGCTTTATAGTGTCTTTCTGCAACACAGCCCACTGATGAGATTTTGCACAGCTTTTTGTGGTAGGTATAGCAAATTCATATTTAGGAATTCACATGAGCTATTTCATTGGTTTTGGACAGCCCTCTTCTTTCTTCCTTCATTGTCTGCAACACATCTAAAATTTCCTCTCATGAGTCTCTGCTTACCCTTCATCGATTTACTTGGCTTTCCAGGCATCTAGATACAGGACATAGTCCTATATCTACAATCCAGGTGTTTCCACGTCATAAGGAGGAATGTGAAGAATCACAAATAATATATGATGGAAGGACCTCTAGAGGCCATTGAATGCCACCAACGCCCCCGCACTGTGTCACTTCTGACACCAGATGAGGTTACTCAGGATCTAATCCAGTTAGGGTTTGAGTATTTTCAAGGATGGAAATTTCGTAAGTAACCCATACTAGTTTTTGATCACTCTCATAGTGAGTTTTTTTTACATAATACCCAGTCAGAATATTCCATTTTCTATCTTGTATGTGTTGCCCCTTGATGTGTCACAGTTCATCTGCAAGAAGAGTCTGGGTCCACCTTGTCTGCACCCTCCTAATAAATAGCTGTAGCCAGTGCTAAGAACCCCTCCTTCACCTGCCCTTCTCCTGACTGGCAACTCTGGCTCTCCCAGCCTCTCCTCATACATCAAGTGCTCCAGCCACACAGCCATGCTGCTCACCCTCCACTGGACTCACTCTGCTCCAGGGTGTCCACATGTCCCTCCTATTAGGGAGCCCCAAACTGGAAGTGTTGAACTCCAGAGGCAGCCTCACAAGTGCAGGATAGAAGGAAGGATCACCTCCCTCATGACACAAGGCATATATTCCTTGGCACTCTAGAGAAATCATTTTGTTTATCTGTGTACTCATTTCTTGTTTGTGAAACAGGGCTATCCCTGTCCCACAAGTCTGTTGTCCATATAAATTCTGAAGTGCTCAGACAATGTAATAATAGTAATAGTATAAGAATGTAATAGTATAAGAATGACTATTCCCAAACTTATGTCATAACAATGATTCTTGTCATGCATTACTTTTTTAACACCAGCTTTTTGTGCAATTATTCCTACTGTGCTTCCCAGTTGTTTTCCTCTTCAGAGACTTTCAGCTTAGTTTGTAGGCTCACTGTGCAGTAAACAATTTAATATTAAACTGTAGGAACGACAGCCATTTAATGCCTAACCTTTTCCTTCCTCTATTACCATCAATAAGGAATGACCACACTCCAGGGGTGGGATCAGCTATTTGTAGGATTAAACCGGCATACAAAAATGGCAGAAAAATCTCTTGATTACCATCCCTGTTTGCATACTTACTTTGGAAACCTTCAGAAGAAGATTTTTTGCCACTCCAGAGAGATCAGCCTGATCACTGAACACCTCTGTCACACCCATTTTCTCGAACAGGCTCTTAACATCATAGGAACCAGAGACAGAGAATTTTGGAAGATCCAAGTAGATGTCTCTTTTCAAAAATAAATAAAAATGTCAGTTTGTTATTGCAAGATCCCTTGAAGCAATATGTGTTGCAGGTATATATCCATCCCAAATACCCGTGGTTCTAAGGCTTGGCTTTCTAAATCCCATGTTAGAGAAGCAAAAACTGAGGCACCTATCCCACCAACCACAGTCTGATCTGTGGTGCAGGGGTAGAGTGATGGTTTATGAAAAGTGACTGACTGGAAAGTATCCAGACTGGAGAAAAAGAAATTGTATTTTCTTTTGAACTGGATTCCTCCCAGAGGCAGGTTCCTGAGGGCAATCTACCCCTGTGCAGGATACTCACAACTGGGAGCTGTGACTGGGGGAGCTGAGAGGGTTTGCCTTTAGTATGAATCACGATAGCTTGTCTGAGTCAAAGAAACGAGTAGTGCTCTTTCCTCAGAGCTGTACTTAGCAGCTCATCATGGTATCCTAAGCTTTACCATTCCTGGATGAGTAGTTTAGGCTTGTTCAGTATTTTAAAAAAGACAAAGTTAAAATATTACCTTTTTTCAAGTGCTCTCAACCAGTTAGACACTGTTTCTTTTAGCAGAGCATCTTCCACCTGTTTCATTGTCCCTTCATCAGGCAGAACAAACAATGAAGTAACATTTCCTTTGTATGGGATTTCTACTACCCAGCAAGACAACTTTTCATCCCTGTGGATATTAAAGTAATTTTTTTGATGCATCATTTTGACCTTTACAGAATTCTTGGCATCCAAAAAGAAGTCATCATCTCTCGTGTTGAAATTGTTGAAAGGTTTCTCCCAGGAGCCTTTGAAAAAAAGAATGAGTATAGAATTGAAAAAAAGGGACTAATAAAGGGATGTCACATTAACTGGTGCTTAAAATAATTTATTTAAACTGCAGATACAGCAACAAGGCTATCTCAGTTTAAGGATGCTTGTTCCCTGGCCATGGAAAGAATCTTTACCTCTTTTCAATGGTTTTAATGAAAAAATCACACAAGAAAAGTATAGGTTGAAGCTTGCAGTGGAAAAGAGATGAGCCTTTGCCTGTTCAGATGATGGCAGATCTTTCACAGACTCCAAGCTTCAGGCTTATTCCTTTCATGCAAGTGTCCTTGCACAGCCAAACACCTGTGCCTTTCAACAAACGATCACAAATTCTGAATATCTTCAGCTCTGAATCTGGTTTAAAATTTATATGACATTGATCAGTATTTCTGCTTGTTCCTTTACTTTTTCATTCTTTTTACATTTCTTATATAGAAAATTATTATTCATACCTCTCTTTCAAGTATTTTCCTGTGTAATTTAAAAATAGAAAGATGTGTTTTAAATTAGATGATAGGATGTGTTCATAATGTGAAAAAAGTTTCATTTCTTTGAACTTCTGGAGCTTATTTGTGTAGGTGCTACCCATGTCTGTCACTCACCTTTAAAGAAAATGTAGTTAATGAGAACCATCACTGTTTCCGGATCAAGACTCTTGACTAAATCAACAATTTTGCCATGTGTTTTTGTTTCCACATACTCATTGATTTTCTTTATAGCCTCTGGAGGATTCTGAAAGTTGCTAGAAACAGCTTCAGCATGATAAAAATTTGTGACACGATCCAAAAAGCTTTGAAGCAATTCCACTTGGTTATCTACGAACAGGGCATTGCCCATGTTCAACTGGACATCTCGGTGAGGGTCATTCAGCAGCTGGAGGACATGCTGAAATCCCTCATGAATCTCGTGCTCCTCCATCTCTGTCAGGTTGAAGGCAAGGCCTTTGTACAGCTCTCTGAGCGTGTTTGATCTGGCCCCCAGGGTGAGCATTGTAAAGACAGTGGAGATGCTCAAAGGAGAGAAGAAAATGTTCCTGTCACCCAACTCATCTCTGATCTGCTTGTAAAACTTAAATCCAAAATCAGCATTGCTGGGGGCTAGCTTGACGTAAGGCAAGTTTTCACCATCAGCCTGGGACTGGTCTTCTGGGGAATGATGTATTTGTTTTTCCTGCTGTTGACCCTGGACTTGAAGTCCAAGAAGCAACAAACACAAATACAGTGCAGACTCCATTGTCCTTCTGAATAGTTCTGTTAAGAAAGAACAGAGCAACTTCTAAATCTAGGGAAGTTTTTCTTTACTGTATAAAATATTTTTTATTCTAGGTACTGATATTGAGATGTCAGTCACTAGAACTACTATTCTTTTTGGAAATACTCTTCTACTTGGCCTCTGGACAGTCTGTTTCTAGTTGTTCTCTTAGTTTGTGACCACTGAGCAAAGGAAATAAGACAACAATGTGGCATTGCTAGGGAAGAATCAGCTTTCCTGAGGTATTATGTGTGAAAGTGTTCTTGCTTCTGATCAGCATGGCCTCAGTGCATTCCTAAATGCCTTGGAGTACATGATGGAGTTCCTGTATTGGCACCCATGTATCTGGTAAGTACTTTGGCAGAGGGACCAACTTGTGTTGATATGTTTCTGTGGTACCCATGGTCTTGTTATGACTTTGGTTTTCAAGCACTGCAGAGATACAGTCAGTTATAGCAGTGTATAAAATCCACCTAAATGCTCAGCCCTTAAACTATTTATATGTTTCTGCCTCTTACATAACAGCTCTAACTCAAGACCTCTATTATTTCAAGATTTTACCTTAAGTGTTTCAGCAAATTGAGGATAGATCGAGAAAGTTTATCGACACTCTCTATTGCACATAAGCTTTCCATAAAGTTGCAAAGCTCAAAACTCAAGAGCTTAGGAAAAGCTACAGTGGAATCTGCCTTGCTGTGTATATGTAACTTGATGACCTTCCCTCTTCCTTTAACTGACATAAGCAAATTCTACATAACCCCACAGTCTCTCTTCTGTCCTTTTAGGGGAAGAATCGTGCAACAAATTGGAGAAGAATGCTCTCCATATAGTGCCTCACCTAAATTATCTCAAATGACAGAAATTCAAACCCATGAAGCAAGCAGTGGCCCTCAGGGAAACAGAGATGGTCTGAATACCGCTCGTAGCAGTTTTATACTTATTCTGGAGAATGAGATTCTGCCCAGAATCTGCCTCTGGCTGTGTGGCTAATGTCAGGTTCAGGTCTTGTGCCAGACTTTTTATGGGGAGTTGTTATTTCCAGGCTCCCCGTTTTTTAGATGTCCATTATGAAAAACTGGAGATATAAGCTGTTGAAGTGCTGAGTATGGGAGCTATGCTCAGCATGTCTAAAATGCTGGATATAAACACTGACTCAGAAAAAAAAGGCATTCTGGCTTTTGATAATTCATGTTGTTCTGGTAACAACTTGTTTCATAATTCCCTAAATCTGCTGTTGAGAGAGACTGATTTCTCTTCCAGGCCACTCAACTGCAAGTAGCCTGGTCTTTAAGCACAAGGGACAGAAATGGTGCTACTCTCATTAGCCCTGCATCAACCTGGAATAGCTGGGATATTGAGATTTCAACTAAATTTACTCCTCTGGGAGCAGAGACAAGGTTTTGTTCTTCATCTTGGTATTGATTGTTGAGTATTCTTTTTGGACCTCATATCCCAGTCATCCTGTCACTATAGCTAGGAGCTGGATCACTGAAAGAATTCTGCTTCAAACAATCAATCAGAACATGCTTTCAGAAGCTAAGATAATTTCCAATTACTGTACAAAATAAATTAATCTCAGCAGTAAATAGCAGGGATGACACACAGCATAAATTCAAAGACTTCTAAGAAAGTATAATATGGTACTTACCTTGCTGGACTTTTCTTCCACAGTGCTACTTCCCTCTTATTCACTTGCTTCCTAGTATTAAGTTAATGTCCACTGGTAAATATTAAACAGAGCAAATAAAAGTTATTTGCAAAGCAAAGATTGAGTAAAGTAATTTTTTCTGGAAATCAAACATTTCAAGTCTTTTTCCCATCATACAGCCGGAATGATTCCCGCACCTATGGCCCTAAAGGGGGAGAAAGACCAGGGACTTTGCTACTCTTGGCTCGAACTAAACTGTGAGTAAAAGAGCTTTACCAATAACCGTGGTAAATGAGTTCCTGAAAACAGAACATGAGAAGAACTGGAAAGCAAAGAAAAGGCCAAAACCATGGATGCCCTGTCCTGCTGAACTTTCTGCACAGGATACCCTGATGCAACAATGCCATCTAATTGAGTACCCAAGGCAGCAGCAAGTTTGTTCAAGTACAGCTCCACCCTGCCCTAAATGGCAATATTTGATGGGCTCAGAACACTGGTTAGCTTTTTGAGGGGCCTTTGATGAGTATTTTAGAAACTACTGAAGTGAAAAGCAAAGCATAGCATGGCTTGACAAATGACAAAAATAAGAAAACAAATGGAAGAATGAAATAGGCAAACTTTTCCACAGCAAAATGTGAACTGGGGAGAAGAGAGAAGCTCTTAACCCCTCGTGCTATATGTGCATAGGATAAACATGAATTACATACATACCATACGTATCTTACACTGGGATCCCTCTCAGAGAAAGCTGAAACAGGCACAATTTAGCTATTTAGGAGGTTATTTAAGGATGAAGTGCATGGCACTTATCCTAATTAGTGGTGACTAATTATTTCCATTGAATGTACATGATTTCGCCTCAGGTAAACTTACAATTCATCTACACCTAGGAATCAACCATCATTATTATTGCTATGTTACCACTCTCTCTTACAAGACAGAGACAGGGTTGGTCAGAATATATTCCTACAGAGAGGGTTTTTTTTCATGGTATGTGCAAGTACGCAGAAAGTTTATTGCAGTATTGTGTAAAATGACCAAGTCTCAGGAGTAGCAAGTATGTTGTTGCTTAACTCTAGCAAAGACAAGATATTTTTCTCAAGCCTAGGCCTGTCTACGTAGATAGCATTAATCTTTCAGCCCAGTCCTAATGCTTGGCTAACCATCTGCAGGGTGCTACTGTTTCTTGAGAGGAATTTCTGGGAACAGGAAAGCCGCTGCAGTGATTCCTCTTCTTTCTCCCAGAAGGTGCAGCAGCATTCAGCATGTCAGGGAGAGAGTGGTAAGTTGCTTCTGTCCCTGATCACAACTCCCAGGCACCAGATCCTCTCACCCTGGCCCAAGTCTTTTCCTAGACAAGGTTAAGACCAGCAGTTACAGCAGACCCACAAATAATCATTTTCAAAGAATCAGCTTCCCAGTAATTCCAGACAGATCAGCATCGGTAATGAATCCATCAGTCACGCCCAGTTCTTTGAAAATCTCCCTTAGGTCATAGGTGCCAGAAATAAAGAGTCTTGGATAATATATGTCACTTCTGTTGAAGGCAATGGAAAATGAGGGTGAATCACTACACGTGGGTATCACCTGTATGCCAGCCAGGTGGCAGGTCTGTGAGAACACACGGAGAGGAAAGCAGTTTGTTACTTCACTGCTCATTCCTGTTGTTGAAGATGACTGTCCCCCCAGAACACAGGGAAATGCAATGCCAAACTAGAAATTTCGTGTAGTTTGGTGAAAGGAGAGCCGTGCAGGGGAATTGCACACAAGAGAGTGTGGAGCTCCTGGATGCTTTGAGGTAAGCGATGGCTGGGACAGGCGAACTCTTGCTCCAGGAACCAAGGGACTGACAAACCTGCTTTTCCCATTGGCCTGATAATGGTCTATATGGAAGGAATTAAGAAATAATTTCATTATCCCTCTCCCTGCTCTCTGCCAGTGACTCTGCTCAGTTATGCAATGTGTCTTGGTTCTCCTTACAGGAGCAGTTTCATCCCATATCCTTACCTTATTTCTGTTGCTGCTTGGTCATCTGATTATTACATGCTAGCTTTGCAAGTTATATTTGAGGGCTTTCCAGGGCAAAGGATTTCTGACTGTAAAAAAAAACATCAGCAAGATAAGGATTGAGAAAGATAAGTGTGTACATTGCATGATAAATCCTCATGCAGCCGTTTCTTGTTTCCCCATAAGAATATATCATTCAAGGTGTGTCTACAAAAGTTCATCTAAATAAACTTCTTGACATATGTGTCTCCATTAAAATCAGGAGATTAGTATCATCGCAAAACTGGTGTAAATAGAATAAAAATCAAGTCCTTTCAGTAATATTTTCTGTAAAGGGCATCCCAAATACACTCTCCATGTCTTACAAATATTTCATCCTTTTCTCCTCAAATAAAGAAAGTACTTAGGGCTCCCATTTCAAAAACCAGCGTGACTAACAGAAAGAAAAAAAAGCTGAAGGCTAAGGAAAAGGCTATGACAGAACTGGGAATAGAAACTAGACCTTTTCTACTTTGTTTTCAGCTTCTTTCACCAATGCAATAGGAATCTTTGAACTGAATTTTCATATAAACTCATAGTGTGCTAGAAGAAAGCTGTATAACCAGAACCAAATACTCTATTTTTTTTCTTCTGTGCTATATCTCAGAAGAAAATAAAGTCCTTTTATTATCAGATGTGATTACTTTTCTCATACCAGACATTCTACCTCAGATGATTATTTCATCAGTGTTCAGAAAATATTTTGTATTTTCTACTTTGTCTGTACCTAATCTCCTAGCATTGAATGAAAAATGTTTCCAAGAGCATGCAAGCATTTAAGGCCTGATGTGAATTCCATTGGAGTCAATCAGCCAGCATTTTAATGTTCAAGATGGGTAGTCTGTCACTGACAGCTCATCTCAGATTTTCCTGATATATTTTCCAATGAGTTCTCAGCTGAAGACAGTGGAGTTGTAGACATGCTTGGCACCACCAAAGCTTTTCAAAACAAGTTGTTACAATTTTATAAAAAACACTCAAATAAAACAGGGGTGAAAATAAGTAATAGTAGGTAGAATTCAAGACAAAAATTTTGCTCTCAAAATGAATCTTAGCTTGAATTTCTTTTTTCAAAAAATACATCAAACTCAAGTAGTTAAGACTACAGACCAAACCTCTTAATTAATTTTAATGGTACAAGAACTTAAGAGATGGAATGTGTAACTCCCAGAATTAAAATAAATGACAGAAAATGAAAATTGGTGTGCCCTCCTGAGTGTCAGTGAGGTTAGAGGCCAGCCCTTCTAGCACCTGAGCCTGGCTGGTGGCTCTGGAGACCATGGAGAACAGAGCAAAAGCAGTAGAGGAGCTGACCAGGGGGAAGAAAACACTCTTCCCAGGTTCTTGGGCAGTCAGTTGCCTGTAAAACTGTAAGGAAGAGTGCCTGTTTCTGACGACTATCCATTGGCAGGACCCAAAAGGATCTCCACTGTGGGCTTACTGTTCCTGAGGAGCTTAGTTTCCTTACTCTGCTTGTGGCCACTGAGCTGCTGACAGTTACGGACAAGAGGCTCACACGCGGCAAAGGAGCATTGCATGCAGTCACGGATAAAGAAAATGTACAATTGTAAATAGATTTCGTATCTGGGTACCATGCCAAAAACAACTCCTAAATTCATCCATCTGGACCTTTGAGAAGGGGCCAGTTATTCTTCTTTGAGAAGAATAACTTCTATAGTTATTACTTTATCAGGTTATAGCCACATTTGTCATTCTGATTTGTCAGTAAAATAACTTCTAAAAATTTTTAGCAATCAAAAAATAAGAATTTTGCTTTGGTCTGGCACTGTCTTTGAGAATGAATTGTTCACCTGGGATTTGGTTGTATCTCTCTGACTCAGCACTAATTTAGCAGTAATATTACTGCAGTTACGGTCTGCTTTATTTAACATCTCTGTCAGATTTGAGGAGTGGGGAGCTATGCACTTTATCACCTCCATCTCTGCCTGCCTCTGCACAGTTGTTGGAAGGAGAGCTGCATGATGTTGGCCTTGGGTGCTGAGCCTTTCTCAACAGGGGGTCCAGCTGCCAAGGGAGACTCTCCAATGGCCTTTTTCTGCCAGCTCATTCCAGTTTGCAGTGTCAGGCCACAGCTAGCAAGCAGCTGGGTCCTTGAACTAGTGACAGACTTCCTAGATCATAACAAAAATCTTGGTTTCATGATTTTTAAGGAGGAAAGGGGATATAGATGATGGACAATGCCTATGCTTCCACAGTAACTTACATCACATTTTAAATTGCATTCGAGTTCATTTATGTTACAATGTAATAGAATTAAACTTTCATATTTTATGCTTCATGGTAGTTTCTGTGTGCTCAGCTGTAAAGTGTTTCTGGTATCTGCATCATCAAAGCATTGCTCTATCATCTAAAGACCAGCACAAATCCTTAATGAGGAGCAGCCTTTTGAAAATAAGCAAGCACAATTATTGTAAAAATAATCATACACAGTTACAGCAAAGGCACAGGACTAATCAGGAGAGACCACCCAAACACATCTGTGCTAAGTACATGGGAGTCTTGCAGTCTGTGACTTGAAGTAGTTTTGAAGGGCGTTTCTTGAACTGCCTAGTCTTATTCCACATCAGGGTCTCCAGTTCCCTCATTTCTGAGAAGAAGTTGTGAAGACCTATCAGCATCACCCGGAACTTAGTGTCATTCAAAAAATTCAGAGAGCCAGCAGAGGGGGAACTTTTAGGGCTGAGTGACACAGGGATACTTTCCCACTCCTCTCTTGTTCACTCGGGCTCTATTTGTCCCAGTACACCGAGCAGTTCTGGGGAACAGACCTGGCCATCAGCCTGCAGTCACTTACATTCTTATAATTTTAGTACAGTTTCAGAGACATGCCACCATATGATTCTTCCAAACAAGTGCTAAGCATGTTTTTGAGGTTAGCACAGGCCAAGGGACATTTCCAATACGTAGATTGGTTGACTTGTAGAGTCAGAGTTCGGCAATGTGGGTGCAACCTCTGATGAGCCAGTTGACCTCATGGTTAGAGAACAGATCTTAGAGCACTTTATTTATCAGCATAGATGTAAACTCTGAAGATAGGATTAATCTCAGGGTTTGTTTTTTCCCTTCCAGGTATTCATATCCTATCCCTTTTGAACATCCATTTACAAGGAACTTCTATTTACAAGAAATACAAGATTAAATCTATAACACAATGCCAGTAGAACCTTTTGGATATCTAGCAAACTAAAACATTCCCCAGCCCTGCTTCCACACAGGGTGTTTGTGTAGAGTTTATTACACTGACGGCCTACTCAAAGAAGCCAGCATGATGTGGATGGATGCCCCCACCTGTGAACGTCGTAAAGGAGAGTATGGAACAAGACTTGACCTTCAAAGGAAATGTCTAGGCTTGATCTGAAAGTGACTGACTCTTCCAGTGTGTAATTTGCAGCTCTGCCTTCCTTCTGCTGGAAACCCTACCAATGTTAAAAGCCAACCTGTAGTTTTCAGAGAATTCATTTGGATTTATCCACTCGAATTTTATTTATTTACAGTGTGTTGGAGTCCAAGGCATGCCTCTGGTACCTCTGGCAGGTCGGGGAGCCCTGAAGCCCCTGCGAGGGGGTCCCAGACCCTGGCCAGAAGCCAAGAATAGAGGAGTTTTTGATCTTAGTCCATGGGAAAAATTACCAACACTGCGAGAAACATTGCAGAGCACAAGAGTGTAAAAACAAGTAGTGTTTTAGTGTGTTGCAAGGTAAAAAGAGAGATTTTAGAACTTTTAGAGTAAAGATAAAGCACTTAAGATGGAGGATTTTGGGCGTTACCCTGTTCTTCTTCTTCTTTTCCTCCATCTTCTCTGGTGATGGTGGCACAAAATGATTGGTAGAATGAAAAAGAGGTAGAAATTACGTGTCTAGAATAGGTACAAATTAATTGGTATAAAATGGTAAATAATAAATACGTTGTGAAGAATGGTTGGATCATGGAAAGGGTACAAAAGGGATGGGACAGCCCAGGACTGGGCAGTTCCCACTCGGACACGGCTGGCATCAGACTTGCGGCCGGAGCTGAGAGCTAGCTAGAGATAAGAAGAAATAAACAACTTAAAGCAACATCTGCAGGCGTCTTCTCATCTGTTCGGGCTCGAAGGTAAAGCAACACAGAGGCTAAAATAGAGATAACGGACTTGTGTGGAGTAATAACTCCCGCAACAGTGTTTTGACTGAGTCTCTCAGCTGGGTATTACCTTGCTTTTCAAAGATGGCACTGATCACTAAAAGGCTGATTTATAAAATTCTTCACAATTCACTAATAGGTATATCTCAGTGGTTATTTTCTACGGAAGGGCGAAGCAAAAATAGTGTTTCTAAGGATGAATGCACTCTTTTCTGATTTCTTTGTAAAAGGAAAATTGTTAGTAACTGTTTTATGTAATTTTAATCACAATGGACAATAATTCCATAAAACGCAATTCAAATCAGTAAGACCAGCCACCGACTAGTCATTTTTCAGTTGGGTTTACAATTTTTCCCATGAAGAGGATGCTCTGCGTGTATTGGTCAACAATCAACAGCAAAAATGGATGATTGAATTTAACGATGGGGGGAGCAGAATGAGGGAGAACATCTGTGCTGCTGGCTGCTACAGCCTCTGTGCCATTCTCATGAATCTTCAGCAGGGCCTTGTGAGTAGCCTACAATAAAATACAGCAAGAATTAATGTATGTGGAAGATGTGGTGTGAAATTATTCAAATTAACACAAAGTTAATTCAACTACTGCCTTTCACAAAAATTGCTGGTAAACCAGGAACCAGGAAGAGGGGCGCTACAGCCCATTGTGGGTTTTTTGGCAATGTTTCTCAATAAGCAAATATTTACACATTCAGTGTTCCTCACCACAAGTGTATCAATGCAGACCCTAGCAACTGCACACCTTGTGGAATTAATTGAAGGTAAACAGTCAAGCAAATTCACAGGGAATGTCAGTTTCAAAGGGAAAGGAAATGGGGCTCCAGAACTGCTCTCTATGTATTCCTAACAGCACATGCATTACAGTTTAGCCAGGCAGAAATTCAACCTTGACACCAAATTTTTTGTTAAACTATTGTTGGGCATTTTTAATCTTTTTCTTTTACTAGCCCCAAAATGTTAGAAAATTGTAAGTGCTGTTTTCAGAATGGCTGTAAAAATGCAAGTCTTAATCTTCACATTATTTCCAGTAAATGGGATGTTTTCCTCAAGTCTGGTCCATTTTACATTTTTAGCACTCAACAGAGCCTTCAATGGTAAAAGCAGTTTTTAAATCCTTTAAAATTATGGAAGGCATGTTAGAAAAAGGCCACTTTTTTGGTGGATATGCTGATGCAAGACATCCACAATGCAGTTACCCACAGGCACTTCTTTCACATGCAGAAAATATGCTGTGTTTCGTTTCCTGGTTAAATGTTAAATCCACCCCTCCATCCACCCTCTACCTTTGCTTGTCAGACGAAAGAAAATATCTTTATCCAGATCTTGAAGGAGTCTGAGGGAGTTTAAAGGGACTTTATCAACTAAATGTTCTATTTCAAATTATCAGCCAGCCCTAGCAATAAGTAAAATTTCACAAGTGAGCTTAGGGCAAGGCAATTGGATTTTAAGGAATCCACAGATGGTTGTTTCTGCTGACAAACTTACCTTTGAAACCTTCACATCAGGGTTTTCTGTGATTCCAGACAGATCAGCCTGATTAGAAAACACATCAGTTACACCCAGATTCATTAAGATCTTCTTTAAGTCATAGGTGCCTGAAATTGATAGTTTTGGAATATACAACTCCATCCTCCTGTTAATTCAAAAGAAAATTATGGTAGTTATTGCAATCAGAGCATGCCTTGGACTGAAGATTCCCAACTTGCTGGTGGTTCTTCTGTGCTAAAATGCTAGTCTTTTAATCTAAAAAACATGGCAAGAAAAAGAAGATGGGAAGATGCTGGTCTGGAGGATAGGAATGTATGGAAGGAGAAAGACATCAGTTCATGTTTCTTGTATGATTCTGCAACACAGTCCCTTGATGAGACAGTAAGCAGTAGCGCTGCCAGCATTTCTGGGACAAAGTTTGCTTTCTTTTTCTAACCTTAAAGGTTCTGCTGTTGGAATTTACATCCCACTCCCTCTGAGGGATGTGACTGCTATATCAAAGCATTACCATTCTTAAAACATTTTGCTGCAGACAAGGGAAATGGAGACACTTAGTATCAACTAGAAAATGTGTAGGGGAAAAACAATTGAATTTCCCAACTCGGAGATCTCTTCTCTCATCACAAGGCAATGTTGATTCTAATTTTTCCTTAAAGTATCAAATCATTTGGTCTGACCCTTTATACTTATTCCATTGTTTAAACTTCCCATCAAAAATACAAGATAGTAACTGTAAGACCTGACCATAGCATTCAGACTTTGGATTCTGACTACCTCGAATCATCAAATCAAATTTCTGTATTTACCGTCTTTGAAGAGATCTTTCCCATTTAGAAACAGTGTTTTTTGTCAGGGCACGTTCCAACTGTTTCATTTTTCCTTCATTGGGCAGGATAAACAATGCTGCAACATCTCCCTTGTAAGGAATCTGCACCACCTCGCAAGACAGCTTCCTGTCAGAGTATGCTTTATAAAATCCATCTCGAATCATCATCTCCACTTCAACTGAGGTCTTTGCATTCACATGGAAATAGTCCTTGTGAGTCCCCTTAATATTGAAAGGATTTTCCCAGTAAGCTTAAAACCAAAAGAGAAAGAATGAATTGAATACTTATTTCAATGAGGATATATTAATATACTCCAGACTAATGTAGAAGAAAGAAACCTGTATCTGAAGATGTACACTGATACTTGAAGATAGAAATTATTCCAGGTTTATTAAAGATCTTATTCTCTGTCATCTTTGCTGTACGGTGTTCCTTAACAATTAAATATCCCAGGTTAAATTTTGTATGGACTTGTACAACATCTTTCTAAGTCAGATAAATTAAATGAACTTCATCATATTACTGTATGTTTTATTTGAAGCAAATGAAAACTGACCAGAATCCAGTGATTTGCTATCTGTTTTCAGAATATTGCTTGTATAGCAAATTTCACAGCAGATGTCTGACTTTTAAAAGGTGGCATGTTAAGCTCCTCACATGCTTTTTAATGTTTTTTTGTCTTGTGGCACTAAGAAAAAGCTCACATGCCAGAGAAACACAAACGTTTGGACCTGAACATAACTGCAGTATGGTAAATGGAATAAGACCTCAAGGTCTTTAGTCTCCAGAATGGTCTTCTCCTGATGTTTGTTCAATTGAATTTTCTATGATATTTTATCTTGTATTAAAACAGATAATTCACTAAACAAATAGATAAGGATTACAGCTTGCCAAATATTAATTTCTGGGTGGGAAATTCCATGTATGTCCTGCACACTGCTACAAATGAACATCTAAGAAGAAGTTAATCATTGCCAAAGCAATGCATTCAAATACCTCTTTGGTATATGTGTAATGTGATGACAAGGTGTAGAACATTTGGACTCCAACTCCAGAGGTACCTACCCATTTAATAGTCATGGACTGTAAGTAAACTAAAGTTTTTGGCAATTTTGTTAATCATCATCTTCAGAATTTAGTTTTCTACTTCACATATACAATGTGAAAATATTTTAATCTTTAAAATAATGAGAGGAAGAAGTCTGACAAGAAAATTTAACAATGCATGAATCTGTTGTGCTCTGGCAATTCCCTGAACCTGAATATTGCAAGTAAATGAACTTCTATGCTTAGAAGTCTAAACATATGCTAGAAAAATTTAGATGTGGAAGAGGTTTCAAAGTTGAAAACATTCAATTTTTTTTTTTTCATAACAGTCTCATCTAAACACATTCATTTAAAAATTATTCAGAAATAACTTGGTGTACTTGTTTTAGTGCAGGTGAAACAGCACTAAACAGATGCAGTAAGTGGCCTCTATGTAACTTACCTTTGAAATAAATATAGTTAACAATTACCATCAGAGTGTTGGGATCAAGGTCCTCAAGTATTTGGTTTATATTCCCATGGGTTTTATTCTTTATGTAATTGTTGATCTCTTTTTTAGCTTCAGTGGAATTCTGGAAGCTACTAGAAACCACTTTTCCTCTGTACAGTTTTTTGATGTCCTTCAGAAATGTTTTCATTGGCTTCAGGTGTTTGTCCATGAACAGGGTGTTCCCCATGCTCAGCTGCACCTGGCTACCAGGGCGGTTCAGCAAGAGGAGGAGATGACGAAAGCCATCATGTATCTCCTTCTTCTGGATGGAGGTGAGGTTAAAGGCCAGCCCTTCCAGCACCTGAGCCTGGCTAGTGCCTCGGGAGCCCAGGGCCAGAAGGGCAAAGGCAGCAGAGATGCTGACTGGGGAAAAGAAAATGTTCTTGCCAGCCTCTTGGGTGGTTGCCTGCCTGTAAAACTGAAAGGCAAAGTCTGTATTGCTGGGGACTACCCTTTGGCAGGACTCAAGAGGATCTCTCTCATGGGAATGCTGCTCCTGGGAGTCAGTTGCCTTGGGCTGGTCAGCGTGTTGGTCAGTCTGTGTCAGGCTGTGTGCACTGAGGTGAAGCATGGCCACCAGCAAGCACAGCAGGAGGGTGGCCTTCGTCATTCTTCACAGCTGCTGCGTGGACAAAGAACAAAAGGTCTTGAATGCTGGAGGTCAGTTGTGTCGACATCTCATCTTTTATTTGTTTGCTACTGCCTTCAAGTGGTAATCACTTTTTTCTCCTGACCTCCTCCTTTGCTATGGAAGTGGTTTTTTAAATCCTTGTGCTTCTGAGTTTACCTGTAATTCCTATCCATTTCTGCCTACTTCAGTTCTGCTTTACTCCGCCTACAAAAGTTCCTTATTAGCAGAGAAAGAAACACGTGAGTATTAGAAAAGAGTCTAAGGCTGAGAAGAAATGAAAAGGCACCTTTTTTTTAATGGCAAAGCAACACATCAGAAGCATTCTGATTAATTCTTTTATGTTTATCTCTTAAGAACTCCTAGGATTATTATGCTATTAGGGTTTGAATGAGGTTTATGTTAAGAGACAGTGCTATATCAAAGGAAAACAATACCAGAGTGCAGCATTCAAAAGCATTATTGCTCTTACTCCTGACTCATTTTAACATACAAAGTGTCTAATCATAAGGGCTGGTAAAATTTTTCTGCTTTAATACCTGATTAGATTAGAATATGTTTATTTTAAATGACCACCCATGTGTCACTTGTCTTTCAGATGGGTTCCTTCTTGTGTGTATACCGCATCTGGTTATGGGGAGGTGAGACCATTGGTGTGGACTTGGCCTCTCCTATCTTTTCAAATTTCATATCAGCAGGAAAGTATCCTTTTTTAGGGTAAGTATAATTAAGGCCAGAGTAGTGCTCAGCAGCAAGACTGGATCAGGGCATTTCAGACATTTGTAGTGGCTGTGAATATTTTTTGTTTGTTTGTTTATTGCGTTCTCTTTTACCAGTTAGACCAAGAACATGCTGGGGTGATTTGTGGTGTCTAAGATGCTTAACTTGTCAAAAAACAGGTAAGAGTTATTCCCATTAAAAAGACAGTACCAGAGACTAGAAAAGCTCCAAATAGCCTTTGCCTAATGTCCTACTTGAAACAGAACAGCTTCAGGTAGAAGATCACGAGTTACCTGCTCACCCCCAATCAATGGTAAAGGCACTCAAAGACATGGGTTCAGCAGAGCAGATGAGATGTTTACTGGGATTTTCTCCACCCTGCAGTAGCACTCTGACCACTAAGGTTTGGGTGAAAAGGAGCCAGGTTGTCTTTCTGCTGCTTTGCTCTGTGTGACCTGGTAAATTGTAATTTATGGAGGACTTTGGCACAGCAAAATCAGTTTGTGAATTCTGTCTGGACCATCTTAGTGTAAGCAAGACATTTACTTATTCACTTCAGGTTTGGTTTCCTAGTTCTGAGCTTTAGGGAAAATTAGTAATGATAAATAAAATTGACAGTTGAGAACTCAGAATACTTCTGTTATTGAAGCAGATTTCTTTTAGGTGTTTTTGAGGTATTTGGGATAAATATTCAGAGCAGAGTTATACTATGGGGCTGCTATATGAATCCCCAGAATTTGCTATTCAGTATTTCTTGAAATTAAGTTCAACTGTCATTTGAGCACTTAGAAACTAGGTTTCACCCTTGAAAGCAGATGTGTTTTATGACTCACTTAGCTAAATAGCATACAGCTGAGTCAAAATCATTACGGTAAAGATAAGTGGGTACTTACTTTACATTCAGAAGGCTCTTGCTCTCAATGGGCTGTGCTGTTTGTTGCTGCTTTACTCGTATTGCTGGTTTCCTCTGTTAAACATTACATGACTTCAGATACATATTACCTTGAAGCACAAAGCTGAATGCTGATGAAGCCAGTGTTCTTGGACCTTGTATGCATACGTCCACATCTCTTCACTCCAAACAGAGAGCAAAGACCACAGGGCCCAACTGGTCAGTAGAGCAGAGTGTTACATCCCAAAGGGTATGCAACTCCTAAGCAAATATTTATTGGAAATTATATTTTGGTGTCAAGAGCAGCTACTCTGCCCTATGTGCTACCTCAGATGGATATAAGTGTTCATGAAGAGATGCAATTTTGCCCAGTGCTAAGCTCTGAAGGCCAGGGTAAGGGAGCTACAAGGAGCACCACTTGTCCCCAGTCATGCTACCCAGCTTACTGGACTCCACTTATGTGTCAACATCTTGTCTTTTATTTCTACACAGTAGAAACCCCACTGGTCACTACTCAGAAGCCAAGGAGTCCTCTTGGCCTCATAAATACAGAGGGTACCTCATTCAGTCATGTAGGAATGGTGAATTTTAGGTCTGTGACAATTTATTGAGTGATCTCCTCACAAACAGATGATTCTTTCTGTATCTCTGTTAAGGACCACCTAACCTATCAAGATCTGAAAAGTACTTAAAGTGGGCTTAAACACTTGAACAAGCTGTATAAAATACGTGCCATCACTGCAAGTATCCAAAGACAATAC
Source organism: Machaerirhynchus nigripectus (assembly GCA_013397975.1). Taxonomy (NCBI): domain Eukaryota; kingdom Metazoa; phylum Chordata; class Aves; order Passeriformes; family Dicruridae; genus Machaerirhynchus; species Machaerirhynchus nigripectus. Next base: position 970,954 of record VZRQ01009365.1, on the reverse strand, counting down.
TGAATGAATGTAACAGCTATAATGTATGTGAACAGCAACCTAGTCTCAAATATATCAAACAATAGCAAATGATGGAAGAGAGTAGCCCAGAAATATTAACCAGTAACAAATCAAGGTGGTCCCAAGCAGTAAGTCTCATCCTTCTTGCAAAGATGTATTTCCTGGGAATCTTCCAAAGGAAGATAAGTGCTGTGAAGCAGGTTTGCCACCACTGACAAACAGATAAACTGTTCAGAGGCAGGTTTGATCAGCCAGCCAGGAGAAGGCCTGCTTAGTCCCTTCATGCCTCTGCTGCACTTTGCAGAACTTGTTGCTGTCAGCTCAGCAAGGGACAGCACAATCCCTGGGATCCTGGAGAACTAAGGAGATGTGTATGTAAAACAGTACAGGCACAGCTGTTCCCAGTCCCCAGCTGTGCTGCTTTCAGAGGTGATATAACTACTGGAATCCATGGCCTTGGGCATGCAAATAGGTTCTTTGCGTGGTATTTACAGACTCAACATTTCTTTTTTTTTTTTTTAATTTCAGAATACAGCTTAACTCTGCATGTTTGCTTTACATATAGTCAAAGTTTGCTGTTAAGTATTTTGATTTTGAATTTGTATCTTTTCTTACTAGACTTCCAGTTGCTGCCGTCTCTTAGAGCACTTGTGAAGGTCAGGTGAGGCTTGTTGGAGCAGCCTGTTTTGTTTTTTTGTCAGCCACAAAAACTCTGCATTTAAATTGAATGAATGTATAAGCCAGAATGCCTGATGGCACAAATGCAGTCTTTCAGGGAAAGAGACAGGTGCTCATGGTGCTCCACGACAGTAGGGCTGTTGATGGTTCTGGGCACTTCTTTAGTCATAGAGGTGAGCAGCATTAAACATTTACACTTCTGTTAAATATTACATGGATTAAAAAAAAAAACCAACCTGTCTGAGGACACAGATAAATGCTGATATAGCCATGCAGAGAAGGTAGAAGTCAGTGCTCGCAGGGTCAGCTGGCTTTAATGTTTGTTGTCCCCAAACATGCATAATAGCCATCTACAAACACACTTTGAAGAGGAGAGGTCCATGGCCATGAGCAGCTGTACTACTAGATACACTTTCCCAGCTTATTGCCAGCTAGTGACACAAATGCTAAGGCATCTCCTGAAGTGTTATGGCCTGCACTGGGGCTTTAGATTTTTGATCATGCAGCTTGGGCACCTGCTTCAACATGGCACAAGAAAAGCAGAGCAGAAGAGGTAATTAACGTGTAATTTGATTTTTTTACCCCCACAAATGAACTTGGCAGCAGTTCGTGAAACAGTCCTACATTCAGAGACTTTCTTTTGAGCCTTGGTTTGGTCACAACAGAAGAGGAACCCTGTGCAATGGACTCCACTGTGCAGCTGCAGGGCCAGCTGAAGCAGAAGGCAGCAGGAGAAGAGCAGTGCTGGAAAGATTTGTATGCTAGCATTGGGGCTAATTTTGGATCCCCTTCATGACTCTGAGGTGGTCCAAAACATGCTTCAGTACAGTGAGAAAACTGTGTCAGAGACACAAATGTTTTTGCTGTTCAGACATTCATCTGTATTAGTCTCTTGTTAGATTGAATTTTGAAACTCTTTCAAAATCTGCCTCTCTTCGCTTCAATTATCCTTGTTCCCATGAGGTGGTGGCTTGAGGAATAGGTTCATTGTCCTACCAGGGAGGTCAGCGGAGGTTCCTCAAGCCAACAGCTGGTCCACCCCAGGGGCTGCTTCTGGAGACAGCAATGTGTAAAGCTTGCCTACACTATTACTTAGTTTTACACCTTAGTTTCTTCCTAAAAATGTGACTGTATTCCTAAAATTTTATTCAAAATGCTTCTTTTAAAAGCTACCTAGCTCCTTTCATCAGCAAATACTCAGCATGCCTTGCCTGCAGCCCCAGCCATGCTGGCCCAAGGCTGTCTTCACGTCCTGTCCACAAAGACAGTACTTGTATTACCAAAATTCACCATTGCTTACCCTGGCACCAGACTCCAGCTGAGAGGATGCAGTGACTGTGGGGGGCTGGCTCTGGGGCAGTAGTCAGTGTTAGGTTGAAGAACTTACCTAAAGTACGTCTTGAAGTCATAGATGGTTGCAGTCAGATTTTCCCATTCATTTCTGTTCTTGCAACAGCACTGAAAGGTCTGCCCACCCCTGGCCTTCCAGTCAGCAGGGCAGGAATATGGATGCCTGGAAGGCAAGCCACGCTGTTTTGTCATGGTTCATGTAAGAATCTTTCCTTCATTTATTTTCCACAAATATTTTTGTTAGCTCTGTTATCCCATTTGACATAACCGACGTGTTCATTTATAGTGTAGATAGAGATTAATATCAGGAACTTGTTACTTTAATGAGTTTTTAATAATTTGTATCATTTGAGAGGTAAACATATCCATTTCAAACAATGACAATAGAAGCTACAGATGAGGAATGGTATTGTCAAATTATCCAGGAGGAACACAGATCTATGATTCACATGTCAGTCAAACATAATATAGCAGGATTTCAGTTTCTGACTGCGATTAAAATCATTACTTCAGGATAACAAATTTTGTATTTCATAATTATAAAATGTATTCAAGATTTTCTCTGATTTTCTTTTAATATTTATCTATGTAAAAAGCTGTTTCAATTAGAGAAATGCAGTGAGAAACACAGCTCAGGTATAAAGAGATTTGCAAAATGGTTGTTACCATTTTCATATTTCAAAGCCTTGAAAATAATATTTCATCATTAAAGCCTCACAAAAGAAGGGAGACGATCCCATTTTTTTTCATTCACTAAACTTTCAAAAGTTTCCTTTCTAGGTATTGTATTTATTGATTCTGAGAAAAAGTAGAGTTTATGTATTAAATACACAGATTTCTGTGTTGTGTGGAAAGTGAACTTCTTAAACGAGAATGGCTGGAAACAGATTTCTTAAATCCATATTTATGGACCAAACAAAAAATGTTTTAATAATCGATCTGTACTTCATGAGTACATTTGGCAGATGTTCGAAAGAAATATTAAGGTGTTTGATATTTGCTGGCCAAGTCATGTTTTTATCCAAGAGCCCTGCTATTACTAGAAGAGTGTCCTTTTAAAACTCCAACTTTGAAAACTCTAGTTATACTAGTGGAAAGTTTATCCATGGAAAAGTGTTACTGGTCCTAAGTAGTTATTTAATTTTAAAAAAATTTTTAGTAGTAACGATTGGCTTAAAAGAGACTTTAAAAACAGCAACGTAAAATCTTATTTAAGTCATGCAAACAGTCTCTGGATGCACTGAAACGTCTCTCAGTGATTTGCTTCGCTTTCTCAGAACACTTGCTAAAGAAAAATAATTTTGCTCTTAGCTCTAATACAAACACAGTTTCTGTGCAAAGTCATTCCGATCTGATGTATCATGTTTACACTTTTAAGAGAGACAACCATATTGATTTTTGCCATTTATATTAAAGAAAACTCTTCCCTCCCTCTCCCCTCATGTTTTCACTTGGCTAGGACTGTTAGCATTGCTGAATTTCTGTAAGCAGCTACACAGTGGCTGTTCAATGAGCCATGCCTAACAAAGGAATAATGTTTAATTATCCCAACTTAGTCTGACAGTGTGCTGCTGGCACACTATCTGTTTGTACAGCTGGCTAGCGATGCATGCACACATATGAAATAAAGATCACTCCTGGAAATTTTGCTTTGCTTCTCGTATTGTGTAATTGAATTTCAAGTTGTCTTCTCCAACAGACTCTGCTTCCCTCTGTACAATTTAAAAACAAGTCTCAGTTAAGAAGATTAACGTATTCTTCAGTTTGATAGAAGCTGTTCTCAAGCTACAAATGTCATATTCTTGTTTAATCATGGCAAAAGTTTGGATCACACAAGAAACCAAAATCTGTGCAGCCAAGCCTCTAATCCTTAATATCTCCAACATGTAAAATTGTTTCAGGGTGCAAAAGCTCTGAGTACAGCACATAGGCTGCTTAAGGAAGCATAAGGTCTAAAGAGAGACAATAATGGATTAAAGTTTACAGCATCTTCCTTTATGTTTTAAAAATATGATTTATACTTTTTTTCCAATGTTGATGTTCATCATGCCTTACATGGATTTACAAACTCAAAACTCTGAGCCAAGGTTTCATCAGTTGGTTATTTTTGCTACAGACAGTTTAACCTACAGCTGTAATCAATGATAACCACTGAGTAGTGAGAAGACAAGAACTGAATCTACATTCAGCAGCCCTGGCTAGTGCAGCCTCTGTGTGCTTCCCAGCAAAATTCAGCAGGTCTTTGTGAATGTCCTGTAAAGAAAGTGGGCAAATTTTGTAGGAACAGAGGTTGGACAGTAAAAGTGTAAAGGGAGGTTGTTGATGCAGTGTCTCCCTGGAGAGATTTCATCCAGGAAACCCAGCTCAGGGACTAGAAACAGGCCTACCTAGTAGAGAGCAGGGAACTGGAAAAGCCAGAAAGAGGCTGAAGTGAAAAAGCAAGAGAGAGATATTCTGTGCTTCTCTAACAAAACACATGCATGCACTTAGTAATAAAATTTTGTTCAACTTCTCTCCAGTTATGTTGTTGAATGGTTTCTTGCAGCAAACTTATAATCAGTATGACAGAGAAACATGAAAACTTGGGGATTATAATCAGATATTAAAACATATTTCTAAAACCGTCCCTCTATATGAAGTATTTTATTTTTCAGGAAAACAGAGTTAACAAAGTTCCCAGCGTGTTTTCCCCATGGGTTTTGCGCCTATGCAACAGAATCTTAGAATCAAAATCTAGGTTGGAAGAAACCTCCAGAGACCATCTAATCCAGCCCTTTGCTCAAAACATCAGGTTTCTTGGGAACATGTCCCCAAGCACAGGTATTTTGCAACCTCTCTGGACCACATCTTCCAGTACTTAAGCACTGTGTGGTAAAAGCATGTTCCTTATCAGAATTTTCTACATTTAAACTGTTCTCTGATCTTCTCTTCAGTTTCTGCCAGCTCCAGCATCATGCAGCTCTTTGTCATTATCCAGGAACTTCTGGGCTGTCATCTACAGAGAAGCCATTGCATTTGCTCAGCTGGGCCTTGCTTAGCTTTAACTGAAGGAAAACTTCAGTGGATTTTCTGCTCTTCCATTTCTCTCAGGGGTGGTCTTTGTGAAGCCAAATCCACATGGATGCTTTCCCCCCCTACCCCAGGAGGGCCTCACAAAGGCAGTAGAAGGACTCAAAGGAGAAAATTAAATGTTCTTGTCACCTGCCATTGCCTAGATATGCTTGTAAAGCCGAAATGTAAAGTATTGCTGGTGCCTACCTTGAGTAGGGTCAGGTTTCGACTACATTGCTGCTTTCCAGGAGATGTGTAGGTAATTTACAGCTCTTGAGAGGCACTATTCAGTGGAGTGAGTGACCAGGTAGTATGTGGGATTGAAACCCAATCACACAGTGGGCTTTTTATTTGCTGGCTGTCCTTTACAAGATAACAAGGAAGGGAACTGATATCTGAGTGTGAAACTGTGATGAAAATTTCCCATCTCTGCACAGAAAGCCATCAATATTTGCTACAGAGGTTAATTTTGTGCTAGTTCAGATCTATGAACTCAAAGACCAGAGTGAAAACAAAGAGGAAAAATAGGGTGTTTAATTAATGTCTTTGAAATAGTTTCTAAAGACTGAAACACCCAAAAAATCCACAGAATGCCAAAAATAATTCCTCATTTTTGCCCACAGAAATGAGATACAAGACTTAGGTCTCAGTGGTCAGTTCAGTGTTGCCAGACTCCATGAATACTGAAGTGTTTAGAGAGACTGTTTTCCCCTTAAACTTCTCTTGACCTTTCGTCATCTTCCCCCACCCAAATTCCACCTTCATCCAAAGCACACATGTCACATCCAACTGGAGTGAATTGGAAAGAAAACGGAGCTGGGTTTCTTGGGGGAACAAGGGAAGAACATTTTGAGAATCAATATCAGTAAGAAGGAAACTAGATAAACATAGATTTTGCTTTTAAATATAGAAATAGAAGATACATCTAACTGTTCTTACTGCCTCTTAACTAGCTGGCTCCTTCAATTTTGCTGTGTTGAATTAAATTAAGATGTATATCTGTGGTGTCTTCATCTGTACAGCAGTACAAGTATAGAAAAAAATACTTCTTTTCAAGAAACAAGAATTAAAACTGTGTGTGTTTATCCCAGCTGTGTTTTTTGACTCCTCTTTTTATTAATTTCTTTTTAGTAAAGAAACAGAATTATTTCTTTAAGGAACCCCCATGTTATACTATCCAAAAACTGGCCAAAAATTGAGTCGTATCAGATTGGAATAGGTCTGAGTTACATTTATGATTCATAGCACTGTACTGAATGAACTGGAGCCTGAACTAAAGACTGGGTTTAACCCTACCGTACCAGATGTACAAAAATCAAAAGAGAGATCACCTCACTGAGCTTGGCAGGGAGCAGTCCTTGAGCACATATTGGTGTGGAAATTGCTGGCAGTTAGAACAGATATAAATGTCTCATGAAAGAAACTGCTGCAGCGCTCTGCAAATGCTACGTGGCTTGGTGTAGGGAGGGCCCCTTGTACTCCCAGAATAAGGAAGAAGGAGCAAGAAGTGTTTGTATCACATCAGCAGCCAGCTCCTACATATGACCTTGTCTTGAGGAAAAAGTTCAGGAAGCCAGTGCCAAAGACTCAAGGACATGTGAGAGTCAAAAGCCTAAAGCCTTATATACGCTCTGAAGTACATGAAAGGGTATGCAAATGAAAGTGTCACAAAATGACACAAGCGTGGAAAGCTAACACAAGCGCAGAATCTTTATTCTGAGTGTTTCCAAGTTTTAAAGCCTTAAAGGCCCTATGTGGCCAGCATGTGACATCCAGCCAAACTCTGAACTCCAAGCAAGCGAGAAGCCATAGTGCAGTTGCACTTGCGTGGGTCTGAGCCTGTGCCCTGTGACTAAACATCTAACTGATAGGGGTGAAAAGTTTAGTGTTAAATCTTCTCTCCTATAATAAATTCCTTTTTTCTCTTTCCATTGGCATCACTTTCTGGCTTATTTATGCCAAAAACTTTAATATCCGCTAATTAAGTTACAGTCAAGCCTTAGAAGGACTCAAAGTCTACGTTGCATGGTGGTCTGCCCAGGCAGAGGAGCTAATTAACCTCACTGTACCGTCAGGCTGCTCTTGCTTTCCTCCTTTCCTGTATCATGGCAGCTGCAAGAGGCACCTTAGTTTAAGCCACTGCCTCTAACAGCAAAATGTGGCTGTCTTGGTAATTCCCCTCTTCCTCCCACCTACTCCCCACGGACCTCTGCCTTTTATCTGGGAAAAAACAGTGCTCTTCAAGACACAACATGTTTCTTCACAGAACCTCCAAGAATATTTCTGTTTTCTCACCATTTCACAGGAGCAGCTATTTTCCCAGTCCTTCCTTTGCAGAGAGGTGATGCCCTTTAGCATCACTATCAATCCCACCCTTAAGAAACTGTACCACGAGTAACAGGCAACATGAGCTCTAACACAAATCTTAGCTCATGTTCACACCACTTGCAAGATGCCCCCTTAGGAGGGTGTCCTCTCAGCGCTTTTTTTTTATTGCTTGCACTTCACACAGCATAAGGCAACTGAATGAGAATGTAGAAACAATCCTGGAGGCTGTAAATAATCTTCTGAGGAAGATTACTTCCTTTTCATCTTTTTTTTTTTCAATGCAGGCAGCTAGTGGTTTAGGTTCTTTTAAAGGTATTGTGATAAAAGTCCAAGATGTACTTTTTGATTGACACGTAACTCACACTTGTAGGTCCATTTAAACTGGAGAAATCTCACAAGCAATGCCAAAGTCAGCTACTCAGAGGGAATGAGAAATCCAAAGAATGGGTTGGAAAGCCAACAGCCTCAGCTAGAGCATGCTTTGCTTATGTGCTTATCTACTTCCGATTGATTTGTAAAGCTATTTCCTTCCCAGCCCTTTTTCCCAGATGAAATAGCAAAAATGACCAAACCATGTTGTATTTGAAGAAGAGAAATGCAACTCTTTTCCAGGCCTTTGCGGGAGTAAAATAACCACAGATATTTTTTTGTCTCCTGGCCAAAGAACAGAGCACAAGCCAGGAATCTAACATATAAAAGAATTACTGAGTTAATACTATGGCTTTCCATTAAGAATGCTTGGAAACGCTTGAGTGAAATGCATTGACTTTTTTTTGTTCTGACTTTCAGCTTTTGCAGTCTCCTGGTAGTCAGTGCTACAATTAAATAGGCCCATTCCAGCAGCCGTGTTATCTAACTCTGTTTCAGCCCCTCTAATACATCAAGCCTATTAACTATCTCTTGGAATTCATCTACCTGCCAGAACAGGTCATCCATCTGTGCACACTTTGTGCAGGTACCAGCCTTTTCTCCAGTGGAAGCATCTGGGCATCCATTGCAAGCTACCACCTGTACTGACATCTCCTTCCTTACCAGTCCCATCTGGGTGGAAGCACCAGGCTTCTCAGGGGCTGTCTCAGTAGGTACACCAGTTTTGGCTCTGAGGCAAGAGCCCACCTTTACAGCAGGGACCGAGAACACTTGGCACTTACCTGAGCCACGGACCTACTTGCAGATTGCAGTGCCCTCCCTGCACACCCTGCCCACACCAAGTGCTGCTCTACATCTGATGTGACACACCCTGGTCACGCACTCCCAGAGCCATTTAAATCTCCCATGGATGCCCCAGCAACATCCTCTCCTCAGCAGATTGGCTCACAGGAACTAACAGGTCCTGACAGGCCCTGGGCTGCTGCTCAGGTGTCCCTGAGCAAGGTGATTGTGCTGCTGTTAACTCATTCTGATATGCCAGGAGTGTGCATGTGACATTTGGGGTTACCAATGCTCTTTGAAGGTTGCAGGAGAGCACTACCTTGATGAATACATCTCCCACCTGGATTTCCTGAGCGTAGAGGTTATTGTGATTAGCAGGTGACAGATGCTGGCTATGAGGATCTTGGCCATAGCACCTTCATAGATGCCAAGTTCCTGGTAGCAATAGAAGCCATGTTTTCAGCCCTGATTAATCAGCAAGTTCTTTAAAAGCTGACAAATGCATGTAGCATTGCCCAGGAATATCTGTTAATTACTAACTATGTGGCAATTTCTAGACTATGAGAAAACAAAATGAAGTATATTGTATCATAGAATCATAGAATGGTTTGGGTTAGAAGGGACCTTGAAGATCATCTAGTTCCAAACCCATGCCATGGGCAGAGACACCTTCACTACACCAGGTTTTCTCAGGGCTGCATCTAGCCAGGCCATTGATACTACCAGGGATGGGGCATCCACGACATCTCTGGGCAACCTGTTTCAGTACCTCACCATCCTCACAGTAAAAAATTCCATCTTAATAGTAATCTAACCTACTCTGTTTCCACTTGAAGTCATTCCCCCTTGTCCTGTCACTCCAGGCCTTGGTAAAAAGTCCCTCTCCATCTTTCCTGTAGGGTCTCTTCAGGTACTGCAGTGCTGCAATTAGGTCACCCCAAAGCCTGCTTTCTTCCAGGCTCAACAATTCCAATTCTCTCAGCATTTCTTCATAGGAGAGGTGTTCCATCTTTATTTTGTGCATTTAACAGAGTATTAATAGGTCTTTTCAGCAGAATATGTAAATTTTTTTTTTGTGGCCCATGACATTTAAGGCTGTTGCTTACATTGTGTGCTTTTAGTTTCCTCCTAGTGGGTGCTGTACAACACTGGGCACAATAACAGACCTGTGCACAGGCACTAACCACTGACTGTTGGAAATATGTTATTTTCTTCTATATAGCAATATAGAAGAAGCATATCTCAAGCACACTATTTCTCTCTCCACCCCCACAACAACATACACTTTCCTGTTTTTGCTTGTTCCTTCTTTAATGATCTTTAACACTACTCAAAATTGCCTCTGGTTTCCTTCCAGTGTCTGTTGAACTTCACATAATTTGTAGATAACAGTTAAATCCCTCTCCACTATGGGTTAGCCTGGGTTTCTGAGCTCCTCATTTACATTTTTAGTCTTTGTTTCACTTCTAGTTCCTAAATATCACAACAAATACCGTTTACTGCTATTTCCACAATGCTTGTTTTCCTTTTCTCCGTATTTCAGGGAGCTGCTCAGTGTGTGCTGTTCCAAAGTTTCTGCCGTGTTGGCAATTCTTCTTCCGTGGCTCTTAACCCACAAGAGAAGACTGCTTTCAGCCTTTACAGAAGCTGCTTTCAGCCGTACCATCCCAGATTTCCCTCAAGGTCAGCACAGGCAGTGCTGAGGCTGCAGCTCGTGTGTGTGCATGGTTGCATGCACTCCCACATCATATCTGTGTGTCCACACCCGTGCAGGCTGCATTAGAAGATGTCCTTTGCGCTTTGTCCCTCATGTGGCTCATCTCACCAGCTCCATCCCCCACCCGTGTCCCTGCACTGAAGTGGCCCATCACAGCACTTGCATGCAGCAGCAGCAGCAACTTTCGACTGGCTAGGAGGAAAGTTCTTCCTTGGTTATACTGAGGTTTCTTGGTCACAAAACTCACAGTCTGAGAGCCAACCAAGAAACAGAAATCCATGAAAGGAGAAGCAAAAAAGAAGCAGAGTGAAAGAAGAAACACTGTCCTGAGCAAATAGATTTGTGACAGCCTTAATGCTGGTAGTTTTGGTGGGGGAGTTGTGCAATCCTTCTGTGCTCTTTATTTGCTACCCAAATTTGCTGCACATTTGCAGTGAGGGGCATACCCTATTTTTCACCAAAATAGAAAGAAAACCAGGGCAAGATGTGTATGGTTCCTACACCCATCTGAAGATGATTCCTTACCATGATATTTTCTGGTCATCCAATTCTTGAATCAGCTTCATTTTTGTCTATCCACTTTCAAACGAGTTAAGAGGCAAGATTACTTCTCAAAGTGAGATGTGGTTGGCAAAAAGCATTTAGATTTTTTTTTCTGTACTAACAAACAGAGACTATTGATCTGAGGTCTGTGAGGAACAACAAACATAGTCTTAATATTTGCCTACAGAGTTATTTGTCATTGCAAAGCTGAACTTTGACAATTCATCCTGAGCTAGCCCTGGAATTTGGCAAGAACTTTTAAATGATCTTCTGTAGAATGAGTTTATCTGTATTACACCGAGACTAAGTCCTCATATGTTTAGAGGCATGAAGCCAACTACTTGGTACTAAACACGTAACATACTAAATACAGTTACGAGTAAGATACTTTTGTCATTGGTTTATGTGATTTTGAGGAGGACTTTGAGAGTGAATATCAACTGTTACCTGTCTGCAGAAAGACATGGAATGTTTTTTCCATTCCTTATTGGTATTCTTGCACTACAATTTACTCATATTGATGGCTTTGATTTAACGTAAAAGAAAATAAAGATCCCCAAACCAATAAAAGGATTGTGTTTTAAAAATGTTCACCACAGTTTTTAAGTTATATTTTTCACAGACATCTTAAGAAACTAAGGTCTAAAATACTGTCATTTATATTTTTTCCTACTAGTTTGAGATATTCTGTAAGAAAATATTTAATCAGCCTAGAATTTAAATGCTTTCATTGGCTTTCTATATTTTAATAAGATGTGCTAAGGATGTTGATTTAAAAACTAAAGCAAAAAATAATAAAATAACTTAAATATTTATTGCTTTGTGTTTCTTTCCTTTCATAACCATGCAACTACCCTGTGTAGTTGGGTTCCAGAAACCTTAAGTTAAGAAAAAGTACAAATATCAATTCCCAGTCTGTTTTTACTCTGTAACTATAGAGTAAAATCCATAGCAGTAATCCACTGCTAACTTTCAGAACAGTGACTTTTGAAATATTTTCTGCATTTTTTAATGTGTGTTTATGATAGCTTAAACCAAGTTAACAGTACCTAGGAACGCTCTTCTGTTCCTACTGAGGAAATACAAACTTTCTGGAGTTATAATTTTCATTCCTCCTTTTTTCTACCACAGTCTGTCAAGTTTAGCTGAAAAGTGAATACTGAAGGCGGCATCAGTAGAAACAAGAAATGACAGTGACTACAAATCCATGAAAAGAAAACTGGTGGTATGTCATGGACTACTACACCAGGCTTTTGTCTCAAGGCATTAGCAACAATAGTTATATTAGTAGGATAAAACAGTTTTTTTTCTGCTATGGATTCCTTCCTTAGTAGAATTAACATTATCTGTAAAGCGAAAGCAACCTTCTTGTCTCCATGGGGAGGGCTTCCTCTGAGGAGGAGGCAGAGGAAGGCAAAGTAAAACAGCTGCACTCATCAGCCCTGTAAATTGGTGTCTCCTCCAGCATCCCAGTCACTGATCCTGCAGTTTCATGCCATACTTGGTTACAAAACCTAAAGAAATTAATGAAAAATCACTCCAATATAAAGAAATCTGAATCTAAGAGTAGTCATGGATGGTTAGTGGATTAAACAGACAGGACTTACAACTTGCACCTCCTTTTTCCTGTTTCTCCTTTCACTTGCACACCCTGTGACTGGACAGCAATACCTACATCAGCTGGAGGCTTTGAACCAACTGAATACCCCACAAGTGCACATCAGAAAGGGCTGCTTACAAAACTGGTGAAAAGTGACTTGTATTTCATTAACACTACTTGCTATATTCAGGTGTAGGTTGTGGGAAATCCTAGTGACTTTTGGACAAGGAAAAATAGTTTTTGTGTTTTAAGGGATTAATAACATTTCTAAGGATAATGGGTGAAAGATGAGCACTAGCACAGAGTGGTATGCATACGTAAGTGTTTCACTGGATCACAGGAATTTAGCCAGTGATGTGTGTAAGTCTTGTAAATCAGTCATTTTTCCGGGGGTTTACAATTTTCCCAATGAAGAGGACAGTGCGGGTGAGTTTATCCAGAATCACCAAGAGAAAGGGTCTGTTGAATCTGACTCTAGGCGGACGAGGAAAATCCCCAGATCTCCAGGTAACCTCCTTCACCGTGGCCCCGGCCGCCTCAGTGCCGTTCTCATGAACATTCAACACAGCTCTGTGGATCACCTGCAAAGAACAAAGCAAAACAGCATCCAGCTGACAATCCATCAAGACAAGAGCAGCCTGCCACCCTCTTCACTTTGTTCAGCCAAAGGGAGTCCTGCCTGGAGCAAGATTGAGCAGCAGCAGCAGCTTCTGGGAAGGTCATCACCAGTTGCTCCCGTTCCCACCACAGCACCAACAGCCATCACACCACTCAAGCCACCCTCCTTCACTGCTTGTGCAGAGAGTAACCCTCAAACTGCAGGCAGCCAGAGAGCACTCAAGATGACTGATGACAAGAAACTCAGGAAGCAAAGAAACCTGGTAATTTAGCCTAGACTCAATTTTGTCTTTGGCAGCTTCATGTATTATTGTGAATTTACCCTGTCATCTAGCTGAAAAAAATAACTTTTTGAGAACACTAGAAGGGCAGGAATAACAGCCTTTTGCCCTCTGTAGGAAGAATTAGAGGAAATTTTACCAAAGCTAATGCACTACATTTAGATAATTTTGTTTAGCAGCCAAAAGAACATTTAATTATATGTCTGTCTTCTTTCTCGTCCTTCAACTTTTCTAACCCCTTGTAAGCATGTTTGGCTTCAGGTTTATGAAAGAGGGGGCTTCCTTTGCCTTCAGACTGGCAGCTATTGATGATTGAGAGATGCTTTAGAGAGACTGGAATAAGCTTTTCATGGGATATTCATATCAGGTTCCTGGGAACAGGTAAATCCTGTGGTTGCTTTCACATGCTGACTTACTTTTGAAACCATCAGTCCAGGCTCCTCAGTAATCCCTGACAGATCAGCTTGTTCAGTAAACAGATCGACCATACCCATTTCTTTGACTATCTTTTTCACATCATAGGTACCAGAAATAGAAAATTTTGGAATGTGCAGATGTATTTTTCTGTAACAAACAACACAAATAGGGACAAATCATCATCTAGGCAACACTCCTCAATGGCTTCAGTATACTGACACTTCACATTTGTTTTTCTAAATGTTTACAGTCTTCTCTTAGGGTTCAGATAACATTTCTGATCAGCTTAGCTACTTAATGTGGAGGATTGGCACAGAATAAGTCTGTGTTAGCCCCTGCCTCTGCAGTGGGGTTCAAGGAGTGGAGTGGAAGACACAGCTATACCAACTCAGTGGCAAACAGAGCTATTACTGCCAGGTAGGAGGGATTTTTCAAAAGATGGTAGATAGCTGACCTAAGGCTGTTTGAATACAGAACAGGGCCTAGGCCACCACAGAAATACCTGCAGTAATGGTGAATTAATCTACTTTTACACAGAATGCCCTCAACACCCTAACACCCAACAGCTACTCCATTGTAGTTTCCCAATTCTTGTATAAAACAAGGGTCTGTTGACTTCATCATGGTGCTAAGTAATTTTTGGTTCAACCAGGAACTTAACCTAAGATGGATCCCAAGTTCAATGACCTATTTGTACACTAGCCATAGCTCTTTTTCGTTTTCACTTTCCAGCTAAGGAAAGGGAAGTCCAGCACAGAGGAACCATTAAGTGTAGAGTTCAGTCAAATAACCTGTCTTTCAGTGTTTTGTCTTGGTGACATAAACACTACTAATCTGTAACATGGTCACCTCTCACCTTAGCAAAAAAAGCTTACCTGTCTTGGAGGGACTTTTCCCATTTAGTTACAGTCCTTTTCAAGAGGGCATCTTCCACCTGCTTCATCTTCCCTTCATCAGGCAAAACAAATAATGCCACAACATCTCCATTGTAAGGTATCTGAACCAGCCAACAGGACAGCTCTTCATCGAAATAATTTCTGTAATACCCCTTTCGATACATCATGTCAACTTTTACAGATGTTTTCTCATCCACAAAAAAATCTTCCTGTTTCGTCTGTGATGTACTGAAGGGTTTCTCCCAGTAGGCTTATGACAAAAAGAAAACTTATTCAGTGGAATACAAAGAGGAATGGTCACAGTGAATAAAAGAGGACTTAGTCTTACAGCCTTCCTTTCATTAGGGCAAATATCTTTTTCATGTTACTGCATCCTCAGGTGTTACAGCATTTTATCTTTTTTTTTTTAGGTGCTTAAAGACAATTAGAGACAGACACTACTGAAAACACTATCTTTCACTATAGCATGAGTCTATGACCATATGAAAGAATTTACCAAACTCAGCAAAGATATTTGTTTTAAAATTTCATTAAACCAGGTGAGGACATATTTTTACTGGCAACAAACATACATGGGTTTATAGAAATACCTTCCAGATACCGAACATGATGTCTTCCCTTTAAAATATTTCAACTACATTTTTTTCTCTTCTCATTCTCTGTAATAAGCATTAGCTTTGCACCCTTTGATGTAGCTTACCTTTAAAGAAGACATAATTTACGAGAACCATTGCAGTCAGAGGATCAAGATTTTCCACCAGCTTAACAATTTTCCCATTTGTCATTTCCTCGATATAACTGTTGATCTGATTCTCAGCACCAACAGAGTTGTTAAAGTCAGTGGAAAAGACTTCAGATTCATAAAAGCTTTTGACATCATCCAAGAACTTCTGTAATGGTTTTAGTGTCTCTTCTATAAAAAGGGCATTGCCCAGGCTCAGCTGGAACTCGCTGTCTGAACGGTTCAGCATGTGGAGGAGTTGGCAAAAACCTTCATGTATTTCCTGCTCCTGAGTCTTTTTCAGGTTAAAGGCAAGTGCTTCCAGAACCTGTGTCAGTGTCACAGCCCTGGCACCAAGTGCCAGCATTGCAAAGGAAGAAGAGATGCTTATGGGTGAAAAGAAAATATTTTTGTCCGTTTCTTCAGATGCGATCAGCTTGTAAAAGGAAAATGCAAAGTCAGCATTGCTGAAAACTAGTTTAACAAAGGTTTTGTTCTTAAGTGGAGAAGCTCCTTCCCACTGAGAACTATGTCCTGGATAATATGTCCCCTTAGCATCATCCTGCTTATTACGGTAGCGGGGCTGCTGATGACACAGGGCAACAGTATACAAACAAACCAGCAATAGACACAAGGAGATAGTGGGCTTCATTTTCATTTCAGCTGTTTCTGGAAAAGAAATAGACACACAAAACATGTCATGGAAACTAATTTGTTCATACCGTGTTCTCCAGGAAAGTAAAATGATAGTCTCAGAACACACCTGTTCTCCAAAGTCCCACACACTTGTAATTCACATTTCTATGCGTATCAGTGTTCCCTGGAAAGGATATGCTTCCTGAGTCACTATTTATTCATATATAGTCTAGTTCTCTTTCAAAAGAGGTAATTTTAAACTTTTAAAAGTTTATTAACTTTAATATTAGCATATTCTTTTAAAATTTGTAGATAACTGGAAGCTCATGACCTTTTCCCCAGAGTAACTGCCAGGAGTTGGTTTTGTACTCAGTACTGCAGGATGGTTGCTGCAGCTCTGTTAGCCTTCCTCAATTCATCAAATATTTAGAGAATTTAATCTGTAATAAAAAAAAAGTTATATAAACTTAGATCATACTATCTAGAACCAAAATTACAAAATACTCTTACAGTTTCTTCAGAGATGAAAGACTAGATCACTAGTCTTTGTGGTAAAAAAGTCTATAGGCATTTCTTGTATTTCCAAACCAAATTTTTACTTAATTATGTGAAGTATCTTCTTCACTCTCAGTTCTTTCTGGCTTTTGAAATGTATTGACTTTTTCATAACAGCTATATTTCCTTTTTTACATGTACAAAGGCACCACTCCCACGCAACAACATAACCCCCCAAAATGAATTGTCAAAATGATCCAAGGGAAAACTAAAAGGGTACTTACAGTGCTACAGTCTGGTCTTGTCCTCTCTTTCTTCTCTTCAGTACCATTAAACAGAGTTAAGCAGAACACCCTGTTAATCATTAATTAGTTCAAATAAAAATTTCCAGTGAGGATGCACAACAAGCAGTAATGATGTTGGATATTGTGGACAATTTGTCGAAACCAGACAAATGCTAACAGTGCTGGGTGATGGGGACAAGAAGGAATAGAGCAGAGACTGTATCTCTAGTTGCTTCCATGCTTGTGGATTGACAGGAGGAACCTGCTGCTGTAAATGTCTGGCAAGAGAGCCACAGCCATACCGTTCATGTCTGGAGCTGAAAGCTGCGACTGGGTGTGAGGGCCACCCCTTGCCTGGGTCTGTCTCAGCCAGCACCACTCACGTGGACCACAGCATCCCTCCCAGAATGTCCTCTTTGCTTCATCCTGGGGGCACTGCTGGAGCCATAACCTCTCTGGAAGGATTTCAAAATAGGGTTTGGATTTAGAAAGTCCTTCTGCCTTACTATATACCTCAGTCACAAACTTTGACACCATGTTCAGCTGTTTTGGGAATTTTCTTATGCAGAGCAGACTGTGTGTGATTGGCGAACAGTCTCTAAGTTTCTTAGAAGAATAACACATGACATTACCACTCTAGTGAGATATTGACAATCAATACAGTTGTTTACTCATTGCTGTTGGCCATCACCTGTGACCGAATATTTAGGGAACTGGGGAAGAATTTTCACCTTGCTTTGTAGAAAATATACAACAAAACCACCACTGCTAAGAAGCAGGACTGACTGAAAAGAGAAACATGTGGTCAGTGAATATCTTGTTTCTGTGGGTTAGTGTTCTGTATTATATGCAACTGAAATGGACAGCAGAAGGACACAGAACTGGCTGCCAATTCACCTTTCAGACAGTACTAAAGAAGACATGCTGGCATCACTGGATGATATTAAGGGCTGAATATAATATATGAACAAATCACTAAAAGAGAAACTAAGGCAGAAAATGAACTTTTTTTAACAGGTCTGATTGCCAACATGTCCCTCTCTGCAAGCTCCCAAGCATTTGGTTTCTGAGCAGGAGCCCCAGACTGTATCAGATATTGAAATGCTCCACGTGAGGTCTTCACTGTCTCTGAATGAGAGCACTGGTGGGGATCTGTGCTTAGGAAGTTGAAGGCAATGCTGGAAAGGGAACTGTACTTTCTTCCCTTCAATCTCAAATCAAGGCTCTTGTCCTGTGGTTGTTTTGTATGGCTGCACAGTCAAGCAGCAAAACAGGACAGGGCATACCCTTTTCATTCTGAATTCAGCAGTGCTAATCTTTTTGCATACTAACCTAGGGCTGGAATACTTGATCACTTGATCTGGATACAAGACCCTAAAACTATTCTACTTGAGACAATCAGACCCAAGTCACCCACTTGGCTCACATTCAGGCTGCAAGGGGTTGACAAGAAAGTGAGGGGAAAGGCAATTCACAGCTTTCCTTCTGAGGATCTTCTGCTTAAAGATCAAATAAAATATAAAACTACTTATGTGACGTGTAGATAATTGTGTATATAACCGTATGTGTTTTCACCTATCTGTGAAAGACATGTATGTAAATATACACACCTCTAAGTATTCACAGTAGTGCAAAAAGATCATCTAGCAAGTGTGATGTGTTAATGTAATAATACATGCACAAGTCTGGCAGACAGGAAACGTGGGTTGCTCTCTGAGAACAATTCAAATAGAAGAAGAAACAAGGGCCCTAGGAATTGTTTTTGAATATGATAACTGATTGAAAAAGATGTGGAATTGTCATTAATTCTATTTTTTGAGCAGTGTGTGAGTAGTTCCGCTAAAGAAAATCATTGCCTTTGTTAAATCTGAACCTGTGGCAATAATAATTAGTATGTTATGATTTGAACTGGAAAAAAGGAAAAGACTAAATGCTATTGAAAATTACTTTTGGTATTTTGATAACATAACAATACCTGAATACATTTTTAAGAGCTTTGAAGAACTGCACATTTGGTAGATTTTATACGCAATTGTTTTAAACCTTTTTTTTTCTAAAACCTAGTAAAAATCAGGGTGTTCTTTTCCATCCTGATATGAAGTAATATAAAGGGGCATATTCTTTTCTGATGACAGATTCTCTGAGAGGGTTAATGTCTCTCAGCCTGAGTATTGACAGCTTAATCAACTATTTAATTGTCTTAGTTTTAATGTACTATTTTATAATTTCATTTTCATCTGAAAGTGATTCTCAGGTTTAAAATATTTTTACATCACTTAATATTAGAATGGAAAAAAATTCAAATTGCACTTTTTCCTCATGCATGGAGAACATTTTCTGGGGAGATTGCCAGTGTAGTGGAAGTACATGACACATTGCTTTCTGGAACCCGTAAGAGGGAGTCTGTCCATCTCACCTGGGTAAACACAGGTCTTTTCCAAACTTTCCTATTATATTAGCTCGATTTTCCCTCAACAGGAAAAGCCCGAGGGTGGCAGTGCAAAACATGGCTGAGAGGTCAAGGACTTTTCTTTATTCTGTCTTTCCTTTATCCCATTAGGGTTGGGCCTAAGCAGTCTCCACAGAAAGTGTTCTGAGCCCAAGTCTGTCATTCAGGGGAGCACAAGGATGAGATACATGAGGAACAAATACAAGTTGCTTCACCCTTCATCGTCCTCACAGCATTTTAAATTTAAAACTTAATCCCTTCTTCTTTGTGTCAAAGAAGTATTTACAATGAAAGGAACCCCCTTACTCTCTCCTGTAAGTTCCTATTCCCAACTCTTCCCCAGTCCCCATCTGCCTCCAAACAAGTGCCCTACATTTGCACCTTGGTCCTGCCTTTCCTTGGTCCACCAGCGAGCTGGGGTCCCTGAAAGAGGGGTTGCTTAGCAGGGGTTACTCTTGTGGCATATACAACAGACACAACATGATAAAATAGAAAATAGAAAAGCAATGTATGCAATATCTACCCAGGATGTTTACAGTTTATAGGCTGCATTGTGGATAAAGATACATGTTCAAAGAAAAAGCCATACTGATCATCTGGAATTTGTGTCAGGAACACATGAGGAACAAGTACTGTGCTGGTAGACCTTTGGAATTGCCACATCACCTTGCAATGTGCCACTCCACATACATTGTCTGAGTGTGCAGAACCATCTCTTTTTGCTGGCGCAGAACTTGGCTCCTACGTGCTTTGTGTGATGATCTGTAGTCCTGGAATCAGATGTAGTAATGGAACACAGTTCCATTTGCCCAGTCTCTGACACAAATCAGTTTTGCCTTCTTTATGCCCTCTAAGTTGTCTCTTTTCAAGGCTGAAAATCTTTTACCTCCAACAGGAGCTGTTCCAGACCTTTGATTAACCTTGCCATTTTTTCTGAAGATTTAATAGTTCTCACTTATCCTTCTGTTAGGACCATGTGTGGATGGCTTAGAGATTTAGATGATTTGCTATGCAATTTGCTCTTTTTTCTTTCCCAGTAATTTCTAATATTTAATTTGCCTCCTCCCCCATGACTACTGAGCTGATCTGTATATGTCATACCCACCAGAACACTAAACATCAATCCTGTGTGACAGCAGTCAGCTCAAGTGCAGCATTCCACCAAACCTGCAGCTAAAACTTAGCAAGAAAATCAAAGTCCCTATCAACACAATAACAAGCCAGAAAGCTGCTGTTCTTTTGGGTTTGAAAATGAGACAGAATCTGTCATGTCCATTCCTTTATTTTACCAGGAGATGGTGGCACAGGGCTCCTTTTCCCGTAATCCCCAGAACTTGAGGCTCCACGCATGACAGTTCTACTTGCAGAAAGCAGTGTAAAAGAATCACTCTAAAAGGTTGGCTTCTCTACCTAAGAGACACAGCTCACACTGGAAAGACAGAGCAACAGAAAATAAATTCTAGTAACTGTCCCTTGAATATGTAAGTTATGGTGTGGCTTTTTTGATGGCTAGAGAATATGCATCTGTGAGAACAGCAAACCTAACAGCATTCATACACATTTTAGGACCTATTTCATCTTTTGTCTCCTCTGTGCACAGATGTTTTCTCCTGCTCTGAGGTTCTTTCCTGGCTGCAACCATCTTATGATGACTATAACACTTAGGTTGGATCCGATAATCATGGAGGTCTTTTGTGGCCTTAAAGATTCTATAGTTCTGTGATTTTGTTTTATGTTGTTTTTTCCTTCCAAACGTTTTTCTTCATCAGAGCGTCTTCCATGAGGTCTGTTTTTCCTACGTAAAACAGAGTAAACAATATAGTCACTTTTCCTTATAAGATATTTGCCCAATTCAGACAAAGTCTTCTTCAGACCTTCCATATGAGAATCATATTGCTGTTAACAGTTTTCCAACAATAAAGAATACATTCTTGTTTAGTAAAGTAATAAATCATAAGAATTTTTTATCCAGATGGCTTATGGAAAAGAAACTGAATGCAATAAAAAAATAAGAGAAGTAAAGACTCGTTTGTATAAGTAAGGTTCATTCACTTGCAGTAAATTCATCTCCAACAGCAGGACTGAACTGAAAAGGTACTTTCATCACTGAAATTCTTTTTTGCAAGAAACCAGCAAAGTCATTTGCAGCAACATCAGTATTGAGCTGAGTTTGTGTAACCAGCGTGTTAATCATAGTCAAGGACATCTACATGAAATGGATGAATTACAGTTTTCTTTAAAACTGTTAGTCTGAGGAAAGTACAATTACCAAATTATTTAAAAATGGATTCACTGTTATACCTGGGACTGGGAACTTAATGAAGGATATTTCCAGATCAGTCTTTTGTGACTAACAGTTTGAAGGGAATGAATGATACCATACAAATGCTGTATTTACATCTAATGAAAGCAGCCCCATGTGGGTAAGGGCAGATGTGCAGTACCCAACCAGGAATGTAGTATAGATGGGTAAGATTTGAAGGGTGTGTTACAGGACTCAAAGATACATAGCCCATGGTGGTCTTCATGCTTTTTTTTTTTCTCTTCATAATTTGTACTAGTTCTAACTCCCTCTGCAGTGAATATTTAGAGCTTTCAAGCGAAATGTGCACTTAAGAATGTTCATGTTTCTCCTGCATTTTTCTGTGATTGGAAATCCTAGTGCCTTTGTGCTTTGGAGACATAACTTGAACGCTGGATTAGGGATTAACACTGTTTTGAGGTTTTTTCACACCTCCAAAAGATAACAAGACTCACGTCAAAGATGAGCAGCTGGGTTCTCAGAATCCCCGTTCAAAACCTACCCTGCCTGGGAAATATCACAGTCTTCTGGTTTTTAAGAGCTTAGTGATTCTCTGCTTGAAATTATTGTGAATACAAGGAAAATGCCTGCAGCTTTTGTTGCACTGAATCTACTGAAACGTTGAGAATAGGGTTGGTTTACAATCTGTGCGAATTCCCATTTCCTTTCAATAATAGCAGTGATCAAGGACTGTGCAGGTGACATAGCTGTGGGGAGAGGGTGGATGTGCCCATTCGAGGCACTCCAGAAACCAGGGCTGAGGCTCAAATTGCATAGTTGGGAAAAAGAAGGTCCAAAGTACTGGTAGCATCTGAATAGCAGAGCTTATGTGAGCAACTGGTGCTTCTGTACCTATCGAAATGCTCTGTGCCTTTTGGCATTAAGTCAGCGCCTCTCCTTGCTGCTGAAAGGAACACACTGCGTTAGTCCTGCAATCTCACTTCGTGTTTTGTAACAGCATTTTATGTGGACTCTGCCATGCGGCA
This sequence comes from Machaerirhynchus nigripectus, assembly GCA_013397975.1. Taxonomy (NCBI): domain Eukaryota; kingdom Metazoa; phylum Chordata; class Aves; order Passeriformes; family Dicruridae; genus Machaerirhynchus; species Machaerirhynchus nigripectus. The sequence goes on along the minus strand of VZRQ01009365.1, from coordinate 948,450 downwards.
AAGCAAACAGAGGATTACTGACAGAAGATATTCTGTCACCAAGCAGAGTCCCACTGGACCATAAACAAGGTCAGACAGAACAAACTTACAATCTCCCACATGGCTCATAGGCTGCCAGGAGAAGTTTGGCACTTGGGTCTACTAGGGCACAGGTAGGCTGCCTTTCAGGGACCCAGCCCTGTGGGTCTATCTTACCTCACAGGGGTTCTCAGCTGAGTTACACTCTCTCTAGGCAAGTCCTTTTCCTCATAACTTCCTGTAAGTGTGTCAGATCATGGCTCACAGACCCACAGCAGGTCATTTATGTTGGATGTTTATGATAGGTGGTCACCTACTTCTCCATAATTATCCCCTTCTACTGATGGTCACTGCAGGAAGTCAGGTGGATTAGCCTATAAAAGTTACAACTGTTAGCTTATAAAGAAGGTCTAGTTTTCTTTCAGGGCTTAGCTTGGATCCTGCTGCCCCGTAGGCTGAGAGAATGCATGAGTGGTTATTTTAGAGGAAGAGTGAAGGGTATTAATAAAAACATCTACAGATGAGTGAGAGACACCATAAAATACACGTGTTTACCACAGGTTGAACACACAGTCCCTAAATGAAAATTTTAGTTATTCATGTCTATCAGAATCCTTCCTTTTTTCTCTACCTTTAGTAACCCTGATAGAATGAAGAGGGTTCCCTATCACATATTAAGACAGAAAAAAAAAGCTACAAGGACAAATGATGCAAAGTAGACCAAGTCAGATTTTCTTGGAATTAGGAAAAAATACTCCATCTCCCTACGAAAGCTTTGCAGAATTGTCCAGTTCCTAAAGAGTATCATCAGAAAGAACTATGCTGAGAGTAATACCAGTGAGGTCTGTTCAGTGCCCAGGCTCTATAGATCTTCATACAGTGAACTATAGGCATTTTTCTGATTTTGGTGTTTGGATGGCATAAGATTTATTAGTTTCCTGTTCCCTACACGTCATCCCCTTCTAGAGGGTTTTAGGATGATTCCTATTCTTACCCCTGGTCCCTGACACAACTCAGGTCAACCTGCTGGTCTGGAGCATGAAGTTGCTCAGCTGGAGGAAAACTGTGGAGATGCCCCACAGCTTGGTAGATAACTCCCAAACCAGCATTCAGAGGTATCCCATTTTATACTTTTGCTAGTAGCAGCCATTCTTCACATTCCAGTATGGAAACTACCCATGTTGCTGTCATCCTGCCATCTCAAAACCAAAGGCCTGGGAGGTAGATGGGGCAGGAAGTTGCTCCATGTGTGATTTCCCAAAGTTTTTGCTCTGTCCTAGCAACCATGGGATTTTTCCTAACTTCTTTCCCTTTAGCAACAGGCCAAGAACCTGTTTTTCTGCCACCACACTCTGATAAAAATCCTGTTGCTCTGATAAAAATCTCACCATCCTACCTTCTAATCAGTCCTGGCGCACAGATTTATCAGGATGGGATCTCACGGGAACAGCTCCCAGCACCTGTTGAGTTTCTACAGGCACCACAGAGCAGGCTGCCTCACACCACAGCAAGTTATCATTGATCTCAACTCGGTAAAAGCCGCTGCTTTGCACAGAGGTGTGGTCTCTCCCAGCCCCTGAGTGATGCCGTCTTGCCTCATGAGGAGCAACTCAGCTCTTCATGAAGCTCAGGGCTTCCACAGAGTTCTTGCCACTTGGAGCAAAGGGACTCATACAAGGCAGCAATCTCCAAGTCCCCTGTGTTAGAAGCACAGATCCCCATATCAACCCATCCTACAAACATCAGTGGGCCCCTGTAAAGCACCTCTGTGCAAGGTGGGCCAAGTTTGGGAGAACAGGCTAGAAGGCCAGAGAGATGTCAGGGGTGGGGAGCTCGTTTGTTGATTTGGGGCTTGCATTATCTTTGCAGTGCTCACAGCACACTGCCAGGATCACTGTAGAAATGAGCAGTGTACATTCAGAAGCCTCATCTTCCTAGGGATGGGGACTCAAATCCAGTTGCAAAAAATGTTTCCAGGATCATTATGTGATGGCATGAAAGCAGTGCAGTGAGAGAGCAGCTGTCAAAGTTAGTCTCTCCTTGAGGCAGCAACTGTGCAATAAATGGTTTGCTACAGAGTTTAGCCCCAGTGCTCCACTGAAGTGAGAGTGGGTGATCTACAGACCCACAACAGCAAGAAAGTATTTAGGTATTTCTTGAAAACAGGTTTTACCCAAATAGGCACATAAAGAGAGAATGTGAAGAATCGCAGTTTCCGTACGAGAAAAATTGTACTCATTTAACAGCCTTTAAGATATATTTTACAGTTATCTGCTGTGTTAGTAAGAGTGACTGAAGGTGTTTGGTTTTTTTAAAGAGATTTATAGAATGATACAAGAGACTGGAGTAATTCCTTAAGTGATATACCTAAGTTACATTATGCATTTTATTGATCAGCCACAGCAATTATTTATGAATTACTTTTGTCACAGACAATTCTTTGGGAGTTTATGATATGCCTAATATCACTGTCTCTTAAAGTTTTTTGCTGACCTTGCAGAGTGAAAAGAGGCATTTACCATAAGAGCTACATCAGAGTAAGTCTATTGTTTCAGGGATTATTTTGTTTTTTTTGTCAATGATTTCTTAAGAGGTCCTAGGCAAAGAGTTAGAACATGTGAGAAAGAACAGGCTGATTGAGGGTAAACAACAGCCTAGGCAGTACAGAGTGATGTAAGGAGGAAAGGACTCTGTAGGGACCAGCTCAGGTGAATACTGGAGAAGACACAGTAGAATTACAAGACTTTCTCCCCATTGGGATAAAGCTTTTGGTGAATAACCCAGAAATGAAAGCAGGACAAAACTCCTTGGCAGAGAGAATTCACTTTAAAATATAACAACATACTTCAAGAAAAAGTTATCTTCTGTGGAAAATTTGGAAAATCTATTAATAAGTTGAATTGTTGTGGTGGTTTGACCCTGGTTGGATGACAAATGCCCACTAAAGTCATTCCATCACTTTTTTCCTCAACTGGACAATGCAGAGAAAATAAAATGAAAGGTTCATGAGTCGAGATAAGGACAGGGAGAGATCACAAACTGATTACTGTCACAGGCAAAATAGACTTGACTTGGAGAAATAATTGAATTTATTACCAATCAAAACTAGAGGAGGTTAATGAGAAGTAAAAAGAAACCCTAAAAACATCTTTGCCCCAGCTCAGGGAGACGGGCAATAGGGGTTATGGTCAGTTCATCACATGTTGTTTCTGCTGCAGCTTCCTCCTCAGGGAGATGAGTCTTCCCCCTGCTCCAGCGTGAGGTCCCTCACACAGGAGACAGTCCTCCACGAACTTCTCCAGTGTGAGTCCTTCCCATGGACTGCAGTTCTTTATGGATCACTCCAGCATGGGTCCCTTCCACAGGGTGCAGTCCTTCAGCCACAGGCTGCTCCACCATGGGTCCCCCCTGGGGTCACAAGTCCAGCCAGCAAACCTGCTCTAGAGTGGGCTCCTCTCTTCATGGGTTTACAGGTCCTGCCGGGAGCCTGCTCCAGCATGGGCTTCCTATGGGGTCACAACCTTCTTTTGGACATCCACCTACTCCCATGTGGGCCTCCTCCATGGGCTGTGGGTGGATCTCAGCTCTGCCCTGGACCTCCATGGGCTGCGTGGTGACAGCCTGCTCACCATGGTCTGCACCAAGGGCTGCAGGTGGATCTTTGCTTTGGCACCTGAAGCACCTCCTCCCCCTGCTTCTTTGCTGACCTGGGTGTCTGCAGAGATGTTTCTCTCACAGATTCTCACTCTGCATTCCTCTGGCCTCAATTACATCTGTGAAATAACTTTATTTCCTTCTTAAATATGTTACCACAGAGCTGTTAGTAACATTTCTGATTGGCTCAGTCTTCAGCAGCAGCAAATCCATCTTGGAGCGAGCTGGCAGTGGCTCTGTCAGACATGGGGGAAACTTCTGGCAACTTCTTAGTGAAGCCACCCCTGTAGGCTCCCCACAGGCCCCCGCTACCAAAACCTTGCCATGCAAACCCAATACAATTATTCAACTGGGGAAAATGTTACATTTAAAAAGTGTCAGTTGATGGTGATTTTTTACAATGTTTTTTGCTTATTAATTTGATAAGGAAATTTCTAATCTACTTCTGAAAGTCCCTCAATCAGAGACCAGTTAGTAGCACTAACTAGGCCAAAACTGCAAACACTGAAACCATTATAACTCATACCCAACCTCAGTATGCCAAATAACCGAGCTATTACTCCTTAGTAGGATCAACAATTTTCCCCATGAAAAGTGTGATGCTGGTTTGTTTGTCAGAGATCAACATAATAAAGGGCTTGTTGAATGTGATGGTTCGAAAAGCATAGGAACCTCTGGTAAAGATTACGGCAGTGGCTCCTGCAGCTTCAGTTCCAGACTCATCAACTTCCAGCAAGGCCTTGTGAATTGCCTGCATGGAATAGGAGAAAACACTGTGGTTTATATATGGGAGAGGAAGCAGGAGTAAAATAAATTTTCTTCTTATGGAATATTTAGGAGAAGAAAGGAGTAATAAATACAGTAGATGAAACTTTATTTTATGACAAATCTCCAACAGTTTGAAACAGTAGAATTTTCTATGCCAGGACTGAGCAAGTAGGGGCCAGAATTAGCATGGACACACTGTAAATGCATTCTCACCAGTGCTGAGTAGAGTGGGATAAAAATACCCCATGTATAAGCTAGTTTATTTTCTTAGATGGATTGGATTTATACTAGCAACACTTTCTCTTATTTCAAGGTTAATTAAAGACTGCTATTTAAATGCTAATATGGGGCAGTATTTGGCACCTTTAGCATTAAATCATAGCTTAAACTGACATGGTCAAATTCTGCTACTGCAAACTGGAGATTTCCTGAAAACTTTGAGCAGAATAAAAAATGAGGTATTAATCAACACAAATATCATAATGAACCCCTCATGTGCAGTTACTTGACACCATTTCATTAAAATACAATATTCCAGTGCCAAGAAGTAAATTAAAATGTTGTCCAATTTTTCTATGTATTTAACATCTAACTTTTTAATAACAGCATTAAAGTAATACAAAAGTGAGCCAGCAGATTCTTTCTGTAAAAAAAGCACAATTACTGACCAAGCCCCTACATGTCATTGTGAGTTTTACTTATAACTTCAGTAATACAAAGAAGAAAATAAAGAGTTTAAAAATCCCAGACACAAATGATCAAAACAACCAGCCAACATCCCATCACCAGCTCTGTCTGTGTACTTACTTGCGAAACCTGGAGATCATGATTGCCACTAATTCCAGACAGATCAGCATTACCTGAGAAGACTTCAGTAATGCCCATTTGCTCAAACAGGGTTTTAACATCATAAGACCCACTAATAGAAAACTTTGGTAACTGCAGACTTAATCTCCTGTTGATCAAAGAAAACAAAAGAGCAGTGAGCCCTTGCAGCCTCGTGTCAGCCAGCAGGGTGGATAGCATGCAACTCAGCAACACTTGAAAGCATTCTTTTGATTGCGAACTTGTGGGATGGTAGCCTTTGTATTCCTTGAGCAATTTTGGCATCCTGAGAGGTGCACCATCATCTTGTATCTACATTGTCTATTTCATTTTGGGAAAGAAACTAATTTCTTCATTGTCACTCTTTCATCCATACTCAGTGCCACATACTCAGCTAGTAGAGTTTTTGGCTAGAGGGTTACAGAGAGTAGAGAGACTACTAGTGGAAAGCCTAAAGGTAGGGAAAAGGAGGATAAAACTTAAGACATGGTGAAGGAAATGAATCATGTTAACATCATGAAAGAAGAGGTATGGAGCCAAAATGTAGCCGAGCAGGTCTTGAGGCAGCTGTTACAATGCTGTGACCCCTTGTGTCAGGTCACAAAGCCTGCAGTTTCTTAGTGATTGTGCTCTGCTCTGACTCATTTGGGGAATTGCTTAAAACTTCCCTTTATGAAATCAGGACGTTATGTCCAGTAGGAGGTGATCTGAAATTGGCGTTTTCTCTCAAAAACAGTGATGTGTCCTCAAATACAGCAATCCATATACCTAGAGTTACCTGGTGACAAGTTTGCTATCCCATTTACAAACAGTTTCCTTGGAGAGAGCATCTTCCACTTGCTTCATCTTTCCATCATCAGGCAGAATAAGCAATGCTCGTGCAGTGCCCTGGTAAGGCAGCTCTACCACCACACAGGAGAGATCCCGGTCGTAGTAAGTCTTTGAGATACCATCACGCTGCATCATGTTGACTCTAACAGATGCATTTGTGCTCACAAAAAAATCATCCTCATATGTATCCAAGGGATCAAAAGATTTTTCCCAGGCAGCTAATGGGGAAAAAGATGTTGTTGCACTCAAATGTGAAGATCATAAAGAACGGCTTGTCTAAATTAGGCCAGCTTTAATGCAGGACACTGGACAATATAGGACACATTGATGGGAGAAGAGGCTCACTAAATCACTTCAACCTCCTCCATAATACACAATAAAGCATTTTATCTGGGCAGTAAGCTCATCATAGTGTGAGCACGTCATATCTTGCTGAAGAAAAACCAAAGGCTGATGACTAATTGAGAATTCTTCTATTGTAACCCTATGTAATGCCTTTTATGCCATTTAAATGCAATCACTTAAGCAGTCATTCACAGGACCTTCTTATGTCTTTTCTGTTAGGCTGTACCCCATGCAAGCTGACTGCACTCAGCCTGGTGTGGAATCCATCAGCAACTAAAGAGTCCTAACATTTGAGCAAGGCTCCAGAAGCACAGGCTATCAAGATGCTATGTCCCAGGTTTTCATGCAGAGCTCCTAGTAGATCTACCATAGAACTGGGGACCCTGTGCAAGGATGTCAGTCCACCAAGTCTGACTGGCATGTACAGTCAGGATAGAGATCTTGGACACATCTTTAGTCATTATGGCCTCAGACCAGTAAGACTGTGTGGATCCTTGTCTATGAGGCATCCACTAGAGTGGAACTTCTCTGTCCACAGCTTTCCAGCAAATTGGATCAAAACCAAAAAAATCAGTATTTCTCATTAATGAGATACTCTGCTCGTGGCCAGATCTAATGTTTACTTCAAAGGTCCTGCACAGTTTAGCTCTTTCCTAAATAGTCACTCTGGTAATAAATCATCAGAAGTTCCCTAAAATTTTTATTTTGTATCAAAACCACCTATTGAAGTATTATGTTAAATATCTTACCTTTAAAATAAATATAGTTAACAAGAACCAGTACAGTACTTGGATCAAGATGACCAACTAATTCAGCAATTTTCCCCTTGGTTTTCTCCTCTACATATTTATTGATTTGCTTCTTAGCTTCTTCTGGTTTATGAAAATCACTAGAAAAAAAATCTGCATCATAAAATTGTTTGCTATTTTGTAAAAATGATTCCTGTGGTTCATGCCCAGGAGCTGTAAAAAGGGCATTCCCTATATTCAGTGTGATGTTAACATCAGCGCAGTTCAGTACTGACAAAACTTTGTGAAAACTTTCATGTACATCATGTATGCGAGTCTCAGTCAGGTTGTCAAAGCCCAATCCTTCAAAAATCTGAGACAGAGTGGTTGACTTAGCACCAACAGCCAGCATGGCAAAGGCAGTGGAGAGGCTCATGGGAGAAAAGAAAACATTTTTATCAGCTTCTTTTGATGTAGCCTGCTTGTAAAATCTAAATACAAAATCTGCATAGTTAGAGCCTTTCTTGTCACAGCTATATGTTAATAAATTTGCTCTTCCATCATGCAGATTAGTGTTGTTGACTTCACGGCAAAGGTCTTCAGGGCAGCAATGGGTTGCAGCACAAAGAACAGCAAGGAGTAAACACAGGCACAGGAGACACTTCATCTTCTTTTCAAATTATTCTGTCACAAAATAAACAGTCATTAAATGAGCAGATGGTAATGATGTGCTTGGTAGTAAGCAATAATGAATAGTTTGTTAGCATAAATGTTACATAGTTCAACTGTAAATATCTAATGTTCTTAGGATGCTTAAAGTTCTCATGGGCACAATGTCAAATTTATTTAACAAATTCAACCAGGTTATAGATTAAAATGTCAGGCATAATAAGACCATAATATTCCATGGTAACTGCTGTGAAAAGGCAATACTTTTTTCAATTGGCAATGAAAATATAAAGCTACAGTCCATAATAATCTTTATTAACAATGATATCTTCCCAAAAAACTGTCTCTTACAAGGTACATTTCAACAAGCAAGGCAAGACAGGGTGTGCGTTTCAAAGACATCAAATACTCCACAGCATCTGCCCAAAAGCAATTTGATAAATGTAAGTAAATATGAGGCAGCTCACTACTCACTGGAACTGGGGTGAATTCCCTCACTTTCCTCAGGGCAGCAGTACATGGACAGACAGCTAACATGGACTATCTGGTGCTTGTTAAATTCACACCCCTGTCTGCTTCATGGTTACTCACTCACATGGCCAGTTACTGGCCAAAGCTGATAAGTGATGGAAGAAGGTCATCTACATGAACTTCAAGGCAAAATTCAAGACAAAAGCCTGGAGCATCCTGTGCAAAGACAGCAGTGCACACAAAAGTGGGCACAATGACATGTGGCAAGCAGCAGGTTTGCATCAGATAATGAGTTGCATGTTTGGAATGAAGGAATCCTCCTTTTGGGGGGGCTGCAACAAGTGATTTGTAATTTCCTAAATGGTGGTTTGCCCCTCACCATGGGTTAACCTGCATGGGATGTGGGAAGGACCTGGGTCAAAGAGGAAGAGGAGCACTGATCACATTTGGAAATCAAAGGACACAGATTAATTCCCTTGGAGATGACAAGTTTCTTCATTATGCTTGTTCTCTTAAAGCTGACATGATATATTTCACATGAGCCCCCTGCTCTCCACAGGACCAGGTCTCTGATTTACTGAATTTGGTTCCCTGCAGTTCTGGGGAGACATCTCATATAAACCCTCTTCAGAAATATAACAAGCTATCGATGAAAATAAGCTTTTTGCCCTAGCAGCTTCTGCATGAAAACATTTCTAGAGCTTTTCTACTGTCATGGCTCCCCTTCTGGTTTCGAGCCAATACAGCCTGTTTGTATCCTTTTCTTTCAGGAATGTATTTTCCCATGTCCTGCCACAATAAAATTCTCTTGGTCCTACATGCATTCCCAGATGTGAAAGATGACTGTATATACTATCTAAAGATTTAAAGTTTCTGAGGGCAGCCCAAGTTCAAGGATTCTTGGTGATTAACCAGTTCTTTTGTTTTTGTATTGATGGTCTTGTTTTCATAGCACACATATATGTAGCTGTGTGTTCTCATATTTGCTGTATGAGTATCTGAGTAGGGTGAGCCTGCCTGAGATCAGCCAGGGCCCACTGCAGTGACCCACAGTAACAAGTGGTAACACTAAATTTGAATTTCCTCAAACCAAAAGATGGATTATGGCCCTAGACAGGAATATGATTCAACTATTTACATCTCTTTTAAGGAGAACTCTGCCTCTTCTTCAGAGCCAAAAAAAAAAAAAAAAACGGAAAACCCAAACAACCCTTATGTACTATGGAAAAAAGAAGAAATAATATAGTACAAAATGTGTCTTAAAAGTATTTGATGTTTAATATGTCATAGTCTGTTTTTCTCTAGTTGTTTGAGATACTGCAACCTTAAGTGAGAAAGAAAAAAATCATTTTTCTGTCCATGATTACTTCCTGTGTCCATACAGAGTTCAGCCTAGATTTTAAAGAATTTCTGAAGCAAAGAGTATGCTTTGGGTTTTTTTTTCTGCAGCAAGCTTATATTAGGCATGTCTCTGTTTTTAACTTCTGCTCTAACAGATCAGTTAAAAAACTTCTCCTGGTATCATAGCTGTCTACAGAAATCTAAAAGAAGAACTTCCATCAAAAGCTGGAAAACACTGAATATTGTCATCAAGTTTTCCTCACATACTCTTCCTTCTAGAGATGAAAATCACATTCATTTCAACACTTCGAGATTAGAAAATTTCTGACACCAATATTTTTATTAACATTTCAAAGCTGAAGAGATTGGAAGCTCTTTGGTGAATCTGGGAGTATTTTTATGCAAATTGGAAATTCAGAAAATAATTCTCTTTCAGACCACATATTAGTTTGTCTATGGGAATAAAGGGGCAATTAAATTTAAATTCTGGCCTTCCACCCATCCACACACTCCAGTCCTAATTAGACAGGCTGGCCTTAGCAATTCAATTGTTGTTTTATAAATTAAGTCACCAGAAGTGTTTTTAAATTGGACCTGGTTGTTCAGTTACTAGTGGGATTATTCTAATTTTGAGTCATTGTGAGGCTGTTTCGAACCTGAAAGGTGATTACATCAGTATTCTGTTTTAACAAGTACTTAATAAGTCCCCATGACTTCAAAGGTTTATTTAGTTGGATTTCAGTCTAAGCATATTCCCCCAGAACAGCAGGTCCCACTGGTCCCTTGCACATCTGCTTGATTAATATTTCATTGCAACATCCACACATAACCAAATAACAAGCAGACAAATGAAATTAACCTAATATTAAAATTCCACTGACTGCAGAAAGCATCACTTGCAGGGCTCTAAGAAATATGCATGTGTAGTACTTACAAAATCAGAAGCCCCGTTGCATTCAGCTGACCATGCTGTTCCCCACACTGTTACTTACACTTGCTACATCATCTTCTGCTTAAGTAGAGATGTTAAACATTACACAGACCCGATAAAAATTAGAGCCAACCAAAAAAAGAGGAGGAAACAGAGCAAATATTGATGAAACAGGGTTCGCAAGGATCATCTCTGTTATTCAGCCAAAGCAGCTGACAATCTTCAGCCATTTTGATAGCAGCTGTGAGATCCTCTCTGTTGCCTCTGACCATGCGGAGGAGCTTAAGTGCAAACGTTGTGTGATAAGGACCCTACTGGAAACCAGGAGGTTGTGCTTGGAATCACTGGAAACAGGTGCTAACTCTCGGCAGCAGAAGTCAGGCTTTCTGTGCCATAATGAAGCACACATGGAGCTGACAGCCACGTACCACATCAGCTTGGTGCTCTTCCAAAGTCTATCCAGAGACAAATCTTCTGCATGATCCTCAGGCTGTATATGGATGACAAAGTAATTGCCTGTCCCTTCTCACTCTGTAGCTTAATACCACTGAGAGGGTATGTGATAGATATGTTTCCATGGTGGGTTCCCCACCTGGGCTGATGTGGTCCCTTCATCTATCTCAGTTCTGTGTGCATCTCAGTTACTGCCTCAGGAAGGTGGTGGGAATACAAGTAGCAGGCTGTTTACTCCCACACGTTTGCATTCTGCATGTGCGCACCCACTTCTCATTCTCCTTGCCCTCTCACACACTTCTAAATTGTTCAAATGAAAACAAGTGCTGCATCTATCTATTAACTTTTACCAATAGGAATGAAATGCTGATTGATCAAGATGACTGAATTTTTCCAGTTAACAACAAAGACCATGACTGAGTGGCGACATGAAATACATTTCCCCATTAGTGATGACTCTTTTATTTGTACTTGTTTACTCACATGTGTAATTTTGTTGTTACAAACATAGATAAACATGGAGACAGAACACAGATAAATGTTGTCTGGACACTCCCCTTCTTTGTTTTCCTCTATATTTCTTCCCCTCTCTTCCCTCCCCCCTTCCATTTTACTTGTTCCTTCTAACTCTGGCTGTAAACGTCACAAACACAGAGATTATTTTACTCATCAAAGCCCAGGTGAATAACAGGTCATGGTGGTCAAGGACAAACCGTGTTACAAAATGGTTATAAGCCTCTTGTTTTCTCTTTCGTTTGTGTGCCCTGTAATTACTGTTTTGTTTTTAATAACATTAAGCTAAACTTTAACAAGGCATTTCCTCACTATTTCATTATAGCAGCAGAAATAAGGTGCTACAGCAGCTTGAAACTAAAAGGATGAGCAGACAGACGCACACATGCCAGGTGTACCACACACTGCCACGAGCCATTGCAGTCCCACCTCCCCATTGACCATAGTTTCAACTCTAAGTCATGAAACCATGTTAAACAGCTTCATACTGATCATTTGTCTACTGAACTAGATCTTTTGCTCTACTCTTTTTTTTAAATAGGAACAAAAGTACAGAATAGGGAAATAACCAAACAGATGTGTTTTATTCCTTCTGATAATTAAAAGCATGACAAAGCCTACATTGCCTGAGTCCATGTTACTGCTGTATAGTTCATGTAGGTCAGTTTCTATACCCCACCACAGTTCACATTTTGACATCTTTAGAAGAAATAGAGCCATCTATGCATTTCATGCATTTGCTAACATCTTGCAAACATCTTCCTGACTGTTTGTTTTGTTTTGAGTAGAGCATTCCAAAGCAGGTTTAATTAACCAATAACTGCTGTATTCAATGGCAAACGAACCACTCAAATTGTCCAGTGTTCTTGTTATCCTTCCACACCTTAGGTAAGGAAATTAGAGCTTTTCTGTCAATTTAGCAACAATAAAACCTCTTCTGGCATTATGGCTCACAGACTTACAAGTTACTTCAAATATCAAGAAATTTTATACCTATAAATCTATTGCATCATAACTTACACAAAGACTTTTTAGTGTAGAGAATGTAGACCACAAGTATATTGATAGAGCAGCAATATGAAGGAAACAGAGTATGGAATTAGGAAGGAAATGGACATTGTCTTCCCCTCCATTTCCTTGCTGATGACCGTGAGTTATGTAATAGTCTTTGGGAAGGATTGGGAAGTCAGAGTGCAGAGAAAATGACTAAGATTGGAGATGTAAGCATGTCTGCTGAACTAAGTTTTTTCTAGTCTGGATGAGGTATATAACAAAGAATAAAGGCACAGTCTGCTCACAGGGGTCTTGCCATGCTTTCAATACTTCTTGGAGAATCTCCTCTACTGTCTTGTCAGAAAGACAAAATTCAGTAGCTTAGAAAGGGACTGTGAAATTAGGATGAAATATAGTCTATACAGAGTGAAGAAAACATGCACAAGGAGGGGTAAGTTCTGCTCACAAAACTTTTTTTCATTTGAATTAACATCATTCTTATGAACTAAGTAGAGAACAGGGATGAGAATTTGAAAAAAATTACTAATGGCAATGACCAATAGTGAACACTCATCATAATTTTTCAGTTGGAAAACCAATTCCAGTTGCAAATTATACACTGAATGTAGAAGGTGTGTTACATGTATGGCACACCAATAGCAACTGAACAACTGAACCCCCTATTGCTGCTTCAGCGTGTGCAGGTTGGCAGGTATGACACAGGAACCACAGCCTCCTGTAAAAGGGGCAGGAGAGTAGGCAGGTTGCTCTAATGTTAGAAACCCTTATTTAGGCCCCAGAATCTTTCAAAAGAAACTTTTCATTATTTCTACATGTAACAGCTTTACCATGCATTTTCTTTTCAGACCTGAATATTTCTCTAACACTAAAGAAACACAAGAAAGAGCTACCAAGATTTTAATATCTGGATGATTTCCACCTGGGATATTGTGAAAGAATAGTATGCATTCTTTCTTTTCCTTCTGACCGCTGAAATAGATGACAAAATAATCTTATTGACCATAAAGATTTCCAATAATATCTTTCATTGGCCAAGTACTGCTCAGGATACTGGACTGATTTCAAGTTGGGATGGACTGCCTTATGAGAGAACCGCTGGACTGAAAATTCAGGATAGATGGCTATCTCTGTTGAGAAGCTCAGTGTTGACCTTGGGAACATCACTAACAGGCTTCAGTTTTCTTATCTGTAAGATAAAAATGATGCATCTAGCTTCCTCACTGAGATTAGATGGTGTGAAAATAAAAAATTACTTTTAAAGGTCTTGAGCATTTTTTAGTTCTTTATTAGTTTAATGAAGACAGGATCATTTGTTATTAGTTTTGTTCCACAACACCTCCCTTGGTGTTTGAAATACCACAATTTGAAACTTTGTGGTCTACAGGATGCAGCTTTATACAGCCTCAATTTGAAATTATTGAAAGTTTCCTCAATTGCAAGCTTCTTCCATAAAAAGTCTTCTGGACTTTACAGAAAGTGTCTTCTTTCCTGGTATGCTTAGCACTCGTATTCAAGGGGTGTTAGTTACTGAGGTGCATTACAGCATGGGGACAGGTGATTAAGCACACCCAAGTATTGCAAGTTTTAATCACCTGTATGCACCACATGACACTGCACATGCCAATCCTTATACCAGACATTTTTCTTTCATGTCTAGAAAATGAAAATATCTGTTGCCAGCACCTACAGCTTAAGAAGCTTATACAGGAAAACTGAGAAGGATAAGACCATTGTGCTCACTGAAATTTTTTTTCATCTTTCAGTTTGACCCAAGCATCATGCCAGCAGGGATTGTTTCACCTGAACCTCTTCATCTATTACCCATCCAGTACTGTGCTTTTAAAATCACACTGCTTACCTACGGTAAAGCACCTATCACCTGCTCTGACTATGTAAGCTAAGAGAGGAAGGATGGTCAGTCTTAGTGGGTAGCTATAAGAGGCCCAGAAGCCAGGTTTCTGCAACGCAAACCTGTGACTGAGCTGGGAAGGGAAGCAGAAACTCCCAAGTCCCAACCCGATGCTTTGTAACTACTGGTCTGTCCTTCTTTCCTAATGATGTTCTTGCGTTAAAGAAAGAAAGGAATTAATCAATTAATTATGGGTTTCCAACAGCAATATAGTACTTAAAATTTAATAAATGTGTGTCTATACAACATGAAAATATAGTTAACAAGAACCATCCCAATGAGTAATTCAAGACTTAAGCAACTAACATTATTCTGAAAGCCTTCATTAAAAAGTTCTTCTTCACCTTCCCATTTGATCCACTGACCCTGCTATCTGGGACCATCTCATTTGAATTCTTTACCTCCTGTGTACTCCTGAGTGATACTGAATCAAATGTCTACCTTTAATCGCACCGCTGATCAAGTAAGGTTGATCAAAGTGGATTGATGTAAACAGTAATGACATTATTCTGTGACTCAGAAGCTCATCTGTCCAAGCACATCATATGATTGTGGATCACACATATGGATTTTGGCTAGCACGCAAAAAAAGGACCCAGAAAGTGGTCTTGCAATCCACAGAATCAATTTACCTTGTTTATTACACCTTTTCAGTCTCATACAGAACAGCTCTGTTGAAACTGAGGGTACAAACAGAGGAATCCACCAGGGAACACATGCAGAAGGAAGGCAGGTTTCAATTTTATTTTGAGTGGATATTGAGTAGATTAAAATTTTCTGTGGCCACTGCTTTTAACCATGTTGGGAGAAGATTTAGACCAATCCACGTGGCTTTTAAAAATCATACTCTAGATCAATATGCAGACAAGTTAAACAAAGCCACTTTTCAATGTAATCAACCACAAGCATATCAAAACTGTTACTTTTAACAGCAGAACTGTTGGAACTGTGACAAAACATCCCTAATCCAAACCTGACAATACTCTGTCTAGTGTTGTCTCCAACATACTGATATCTCCTCTGACATTCTTTTCCTGCCTTTCCTCACATCACACACAGTCACCTGCAGACCGCTCTCATCTTGTCACACCATTCCTCTACCCCTGCTTCCTCCATTACCTTGGAGAGCAATGGCAAACAGAGCCTGTAGAAGGATTATAAAGAAAGGCATTCCCAAAGGAGGCACAGCAAGACCCTTCATTGAAACTCAGCCTTTGGGGACCAGGCAAAGCCCAAGAATACCCAAGTGTCTTCTTGCATAGAGCAGCAGAGCATTATGGCACTCCCGGGGCTTGGGTCAGCAAGAATGGGGCTCAGCTGTAGAGAGCAAAGAGGTTAATCAGGTCACAAGAGCTTCTAGGTGATGATGTCCTACTCTTAGGTTCATTGATCAGCCAGTGAGAGTATTTTTTTTTCTTGATGATGCAATATTTTTAAATTAATGCCTTTGGTAGAACTTAGGTGGGTGGGGATTATGAAAACCAGTTTGAACCGGTCTCTGGCCTTTGTGAATGCTCCGACTCTCATACTAATGATGATTGAATTAATCTCTTAACAAACACGTTTGTTTTTCTAATTCGCCTCCACACACATAATTACTATAGCTCCAAACCCAACACCCAAATATTACAGCCGAGATGGCACTTAGTCTTCCCTGATCTCCGGAAATCTCTGAAGTATTGGGATCCTTCCTGAAGTGATTTCTGAAGCACAGTGAATAGGGTCTCCTCACCAGAAACAGAATCCTGCAAGCCAAGACTATGTCTAAGAGGATTCACTGTTTACAAGGAGGAAATTTTTTACCAGCATGTTCTAAACATATTTCCGTTCACAGTTTGGTGTAAAAGTAATTATTTTTACTACTGCTCTGTAGGCATTCAGTGGCCAGCCAAAGCAAAGAAGTCCCTAAATCCTTTGAGCTGGAGGTCCCTACTTATCTTTGATAGTAGTAGGGTTATACCCAAGCTATAATTTCAGCGTTCTACTACTTACAACCTACTTCACAAATGCTCAGCTTTTTTCCACACCTGAGAAACTTTCCTAGATTGCACAAGTACCCAGATTCTTCCTTTAGGCCTTAGTGTTCCACTTAAAAATCCTTTCTCAGAAAAACTTCTTGGAAGTTATCTGAGAGAGAAATGTCCATGTAAGAAAGCAGAGTCAGAGAAACTTTAACATTTTCATGGATATTTGACTTTGTCAACTTTTTGAAAGAGAAATGATGAAAATGTTCCATGCTAATTTTTACTTTATAAGAGAATATGATCAATTTTTCTACCATTTAACAATAAAATGGAAAACAAAATTCAAAACAATTTTTAGGCAATTTGCTGAGAATTTAAATTTTTGTCACAGTTGTGGAAAATTCAGTGTATTGAAATTTCTCTTGGGAGAGAAGGGTAGTTTATTTTATGTGAAGAGAATACAAATAAGGGACTATGGATGCTATTTAAAGGCAGTTGTAGAAAAGTCTGACTGGAAAAAAAACAATTGTTTACAAGAAAGTTTTGATCGTGCACTCACTTCTTCAAGTCAGGATGGAAAATCCTCTGCATCAGTTGTAGAGGACCTGAGGAATGAGGATATCACTACTTTGCTGCTCTTAGTTTTACTCTCATTTGCCTTTATTGTGAACTAAAACCACATTTATCATATACTCTAAGCTAATAGATGTCAAGGAAAAACAGTTTAGAACTGGTATACTGAGAGCTAATTCACATTAAAAAATAAATTTTTTTCAAGTTTGCTGTGAATCTGACAGGAAAAACTGACAGCCAATGAGATACTCCCATTTTAAAAAAATATACATACATTTGATGGAGAAATAAAAGAAAAAAACACAGAAGCATTAAATAAGAGATATAATAGATATGGTTAGAAACTTTATGAAGGTTCACTGGTAAATAGCAAGGCTATTCATGTGATTGTAAGAAGTATAATTAATGGTTGTAAAAAGACCAAAACTGCAAATATGAAGACAAATGTAAATTCACCTACTTCAATCATTCAAAGTGATAAAAAGACCCTTTTAAACTCTCAAAAAAACTCCACTTTTTTTTTTTTTTTTTTTTTTTTTTTTTTTTTTTAAATAATGAATTCTCCTAAGCTACTGAGTCATGTAGGTTGGCTTAGATTTTTGGTAATTTCCTACTGAACCTTTGAGCTGATAGAAGTGTTGCTGTTAGCTGAGGAAATAAAAATGCCCTAAAAAGTCTTGGACACCCTCAGGCACAGCTAAAGGAGAAAAACACAGTCTTCGGCTGTAAGTAGAGCCTATAGGTACACAGTAGAATATGTATCTAGTGTATATATACACATAACTCATCCTTTAAGCCACATAAAATGGGCACCCTCAGCTTAGACTAAAGATTCGTGTAGTTCAGTATCCAGCATACACTGTGGGCATGTCATGGAACAGGGGCACACAGAGATTTCCTTTCTCTCTCTCCCTTTCTTTGTATCTCCCACTGTTTGGTTTCCTTTTTCCTTGTCACTGAGCACAGGAAAGACATACTCAGTGGCCTTTCCAGTATCACTGCAAAATGTCTGTCCTGAGTGGCAATTACTAACCTGAGACCATCGTGGCAAGTACAAACCAAGGGCTTTTTCCCTTGTGTTCTTTGCCTTGTATTTAGTGACAGTGATTCTCCTCTGATCAGCCAGCTGCTGCATACTGTGAGATCCTTCCCAATCAACAAGGTAAAACCATCAGCAAAATGTGTCATGTCACAATTTACTGAAATCCCACATCATCTCTGACTTCTGTGAATAATGCACACCTGAACTCATTGCTTGTAAAGGGTATTCCCTCCCTACTAGTGTACGGTTGTTTTTAGCTCCTGTCCTGAGGAACCTTACAAGTTTTCAGAAGTATGTGACATGTACCAAACAAACCATTATAATACGTGTACATATCAACTCTTTCAAAGAATTCTTTGGCAAAGGATTCTGGCTACTGCCCTAAAAGACAATAAAATGTTTCTATAAATACATTAGCAATAAGCAGCTAAAAAGAATCTCCATCCTTTATGGGATGCAAGAGGGAAGATTGTGACAATGGATGAGGAAAAGGCTGAGATTCTCAGTGCCTTCTTTTCCTCAGTGGTTAATAGTCTGACCAGTTTTTCGCAGGGTACCTAGATCCCTAAGCTGCAGGCAGGCACAGGAGGAAGAATGAAGCCCCCATAATCCAAGGGAAAATGGTCAGCAACCTCTTTCAGCACTTAGACACACACAAGGGTACTGAGGGAGCTGGTGGAAGAGCTCACTAAACCACTTTCAATCATTTATCAGCAGTTGTGTCTCTCAAGGGAGGTCCCAGACAAATGGAGGTTGGCAAATATGCTTCCTATCTCAGGAAGGGCCACAAGAAGGATGTGGGGCATTACCGGACAGTCAGCCTGACCTCATTGCTAGGAAAGGTTATGGAGCAGATCCTCCTGAGTGCCATGACACGGCATGGAGAGGACAACTGGGTGATCAGGCCTAGCCAGCACGGGTTTATGAAAGGCGGGTTCTGCTTGACCGACCTGACCTCCTTCTCTGACAAGGTGACCAGCTGAGTGAATGACGAACGGCTGTGGATGTTGTGTACCTGGACTTTAGTAAAGCCTTTGAATCTGTCTCCCAAAACATCAACTCAAAACAACCACCTGCAAAGCTACAGGCTGGGGGCAGAGTTGCTGGAAAGCTGCCTGGTGGAAAAAGACCTGGGGGTGTCATTTGACAGCAGCTGAACCTGAGCCAGCTGTGCCCAGGTGGCCAAGAAGGCCAATGGCACCTGGCCTGTACCAGCAACAGTGTGGCCAGCAGGGCCAGGGCATGGATTATCCCACTGTAATTTGTACTGGTGAGGCCTCACCTAGAATGCTGTGTTCAGTTCTGGGCCCCCCATGACAAGAAAGACATTGAGTCCAGAGAAGGGCAACAGAGCTGGGGAAGGGGCTAGAGAGTCATGTGGGGAGTGGCTGAGGGGGCTGGGGGTGTTAAGCCTGGAGAAAAGGAGGCTGAAGGGGGACCTTATCACTCTCTACAACTCTTTAAAAGGAGGAAGGAAGGTGTAGCCAGGTGGGGGTCAGCTTCTTATCCCAAGTTACAAGTGATAGGACAGGAGAAATGGCCTCAAGTTGCTCCAGTGGGGATGTTTAAATCGAGTATTAGGAAAAAATTCTTCATGGAAAGGGTTGTCAAACACAGGAACAGGATACCCAGGGAAGTGATTGAGTCACAACCCCTGGTAGTTGTTTGAAGATGTGTGGATGTGTCACTTAGCAACAGGGTTCTGGATTAAGGGCTAGAGTTGATCTTAAGGGTCTTTTCCAAACGATAAGATTCCATGTTTCTATGACAGTCATGTTCATGATTCGATATTTTGTCATACTTATTCAAAGAACTACAAATCCAGCAGTAGTTCAGCTGAAGTTGAACTAGCTTCTGCATTTCAGATGCTCATCAGCATATTTTTGAAAAAATTGAACATCGCGTTTGTCACTTCCTATTACTGTGGTATGGAGACAATTTAACTGGTGCATCAGCGTGGAAAGCTTAACATTTTTCTTCTTGAGACAGCTACATGTTCTTGCATGCATACTAAACAATCATGGTAATTTGTTGTTACTTGCTCTTTGGCTACATTTTTTACCCCCTGAATACTCTTCTATTGTTAGTTCAACTTGGAATAGTGGTTTAAGCTCAACCACTGCAAAGGAAGCACATGTGCAATGGATTGAGCTTCTCTGTTTTGCCAGTGCCCCCCTTGAACACTTCCTTTACACTTTGAACATCTACTGGCCCCTCAGGCTCTTTGAAATTATCTTTTTGAAAAAGAATATATTATTTTGTGGCATGACTTCTGCAAGTTTCTTTCCCTCCAAGTTGTCCTTGTCCTTCCAGTTACAGTTTTTAGATTTAATATTCTGGGATTGTTCTTTTTGGCAAGGGGGCATTTCCTGATCTGATAATGACTTCTATTTCTGAAATTTTTCTTTTTAATTCTGTGTGAATATGCTTTTTTTTTTTCTCTCTCTCTTTTAAAGTTAGGGTTTCTTGGATTTACTTCCAAATGCATTGCTGTACATTTTTACAGAAAAGCAAGCTGCAAGATCTGGTTATGTCAGAAAACTATCTGTGACCTAGGAAAATCTGCAGTGCCTTTAGATTGATGTGGATTACAAATATCTGTAAGAAACTGTAGCAAAGTACCCTGTCTAGGTTTGCTGTGGACCCAGTGATATAGGCAAATTTAGTACACCTAATTTTCAGTTTGGGAAATGCTACATTTATTATTGCCTTATTTGAATGCCATAGAGATGAGTTTTTCTTCACTGTGATTTTAATTTGGAAGTGTGTTCCTCTACAGAAAGCTGACAGCTTCTAGGCACTTTTCTAGTTCCTCTGTTGTAATCTATTTAAACCCAAAAAGGTACAGTTTAGATGGCCTGTATTTTCTTTATGGAATAACAGGAACTACAACTCAAAACACATGCCAAGACTGATAACATAGCAATTAGAGGGAGCCAAGAGAGAGTTTTTTAGAAGAGAGATGAGAAGAAGCTACACACAGAAGCTACACACCTGATAGAGTAGAAGCAGCACACTTTCTAAAGGCTTTGAAATAAACACCTTTGCATGAAATGAATGAGCAGCCTTCCCAAAAGGTTCTCTGCCTAGCAGAGATAACCTACTGTTTATTGCTCAGGCTAAAGGCAGAGGGCTTTCTGGAACTCATTACTGCCATTACTGTGCCAATCTAATGTATATGAGCAGTAAATTAATAATTATTTGTTGACACTTGTCAAAAAAAACTGTTTGAACCATACTTAAGTCTTAAATCCTAATTATAGAAGTAAAATAGCAAAATTAGAAACTTTTTAATGTCATGTTTATTCATTGCTGTTGTTCTACCATAGTACATTTGTCTGCATATTTCAAGGTTGTACAAAGACTGGTGTAAGTGCTTAATACCTATTAACAGACTAACCCACTTTAGTCAATAATTTACCCCTCCTGCAACCAGAGATCGGACATATACCAGGAACATGAGCAAAGAAATTATATAATCATAGATGTTGTAAAAACCAGAAGAAAAAAATAGGAGAGTGAACAAGTAAATAAAATAAGCATGTTCATTATGAATGTGACTGATTATTGTGTCTCTTTACAGTGAAAACAGCTCTTTATAATATTGTGGCTATACTAACCATGAAGCAGATGAGAAAAGGAGTACCAATGTTGTATTACTGGACAGTCTGGGCACAGAAGGGGTTATATCATGAGACATGACAAGTGCCACTGATGGCGTATGGGTGTTACTGGTAGGGCGCTTGATCCCACAAACAATACTGGAATGGCACTTACTAACACGGGTAATCTCCCAGGTACAGAGAGTAATGGTACAGACACCAGCAGCAGGGGGAGATGGCTTGTGCTTCCTGCTGCCTGGGAACTTCGGGAAGCTACTTTAGGTGCAGGCATAAGCTAGAAGTAGTCTTCTGGCTGCTCTGAGCTGTATTGATTCACAACGGTTGGCTCCAGGGTACCAAATTGCAGAGATCAGATCTACCTCTTCTTTTCTTAGATAGAATTCTTAGAACCTCTAAATTTTGCCCTGGAATGAGTCTAGACTGTAGATTTCAAAGAAACAGTAGGCAGGGCAGTATATATCTACAGGGGAAAAACACACCTTCTTTGAGTCCCTTTTGCAGCAGCCAAGCTGGGACAGCAGCTGACAGGCAAGGGTGTAATAGACTCACTGGACAACAATGGTACTGTGCAAGGTAATAAGCATTATGCATGTTAAGGTCTATGCTAGTTATGAACTTCATGTTGGTAGGAGAATGGACACAAATAGTAAAGTGACATAACTTGTACCTATTTGTCAGTCAGCATGAAAAAATAGGAGAGAAGGCAGCCATGAGGGAAGAAGCAGACACACACAACCCTCTCCACCCACATGCTCCTCATCTTCCCTGCTAGATGATGTATTTGTGCTGTCAGTATCACACAGGCCTATTTTTTCCCAGAGCTAATGACAGTTCTGCATGAATGCAACCTTCTTTAAAAAAAAAAAAAAGAAGCAAGGCCCAAACAAACATGCAACTATGACAACTTAAATTGATGAAGAATCTCATCTACAAAAAACAGTGAATAACATCAGTTAAGAGGTGGAGAGCCCCTCTGTAGCCATGCCATACTCATCAGGTCTAATACTTGATTTAAGAGTGGTCATCACCACATACTTAACTTGTACATTAACTTAATCTTTTTTCAGAGGGTTCACAATTTTTCCCATGAAGAGTATAGTGTTCTCCATAGTTATGACCATCAGGAAGGGCCTGTTGAATCTAACTGTAACTGGAACAGACATAGGCACTATTTCCATGCCTGTTGCAGCTGCTGCTTCGGTGCCAGTCTCATCCACCTTCACCACAGCCTTATGAATGGCCTGTGAAGAAACAGACGTTTAACAAGTCAAGGGAGTACAAAATTAGTCACCTCAATAAGAATGAGAGCTAAAGGTGCCTGAAGAAGTTACTGGTAAGAAACATGCATCAGATGGAGAGGTGTGATTCCACTGCTTAAAGACAGCAAAGTTAGGGAAAAACAAAAATCAGCAAGCTACATGCAGCACAGCTTTCTAGCCCCAGAGAGGAAAAGTTACTCTCCAGTGGAGGGGCATGTCCCTGCTGGTGAAAACACTTGCTTTGTTTCTTTTCTTATTCCTTGCATTCACTCATGGCGATCTGTACAACCAGACCAAATGTTAAGAGAGTAAAATCATATTTAACTGTGTATTAGAAGTTCATATAGTTGAAGAAATAACATGCAGATTAGCACAGTGAATAGAAATTTGAAATTATGTTTCCTATGTTTCTTCATGTTTTGGGAAAAATGGGGGCAAAAATGAAGGGCCAAAACACAAAAGTTTTACCTTTCACTATCAACACACTGACAGATCCTGATTCACTAATGTCCACTTGAGGTCATGAGGGCAGTTGTTTTCTTCATTAGACAATTAAGTTTCCACTGATTGCCAGCTTTAAACTCTAGGTTTATTGAAGCATGACCTATCTGTAGCTTTTGCCTGGGCCTGGCAGTCATTGTTCATATGCTTGAAGCCAAATGTTTGCAATAACTGCATTTTCCTTTCCCCCAAACAGTTTAAAAGCAAGCAGTGTTTTTCCTCTTCCCTCACCTGCATAAAATATGAGCAGTGATACACCCTACAGCTCCCTACTTGCCCAGAAGCAGGCTAAAGAAGGCAGACACAAACACAAGCAGCCATGCAATGACTGAAACAACACCCTACAGGAGGGTACCAAGGTGTGGATAGATGATGATTTGGTCATATCTGTTTTATAAGGTTGCCCCATGCAGGTCAAAATAACCTAGATTAAAAAATTACGGACTTGTAACTTGCTCCAACCCAATTGCACATACAGTGCAAGTAACATGGACAAAACAGTCTGTGTGCCATCAGCTGCCTTTTCATGTAAAGCAAAGCCTCTTTGCATGAGTTTTGCACCATGAATAGTTGTACAGAAAGTGATGCAAATATCAGTAACCATGGGCCCATAAAACTAAAAGCAGTATGACTTACCTGGGAAATTCTGTGTTGGGGTTGCCCAGTGATCCCAGAGAGGTCAGCCTTATCAGTGAATAGATCCATAATGCCCATTTTATATAAGGTATCTTTTAGGTCATATGTCCCATAAAGCGTGAATTTTGGAAGATACAAATTTACTGAGCTGCCAGAAAAGAAGTGCAAGAATGTGGTGAAACATTTGATCAGTTATCACAGAATAACATAGACTCCCAAGAGACAAACTGATTTTGCTTTCTCCCTAAAGACATTTTGCCTGCAGGCTCTTTCTTGCCTATATAGGAGATGTACATTTTCAGAAGTTAGTGATCTTCTGTGCAATCTGCTGGAAGCACCTTCATCATGAGCCGTAACTGAGGATGCAGGGGATTCACCTTGTGAAACAGAGATTCTTTTAGGTGTCTCAAGCTGAGCACAAAAAAATCCAACACATTCAAGTTCACTGCTTATTTTTGGGGAAAAAAATTGGCCGTGTGTATTTATAATATAAAACAGGACAGAGAATACAAAACTATATCCACTGAAGAAGCAGGACAATAGTAAGTAGTGATAGAAGGCATGGCAAAATAGAAGACAAAAGCACATTTACAGAATGTAGTTAGTCAATAGATAATTATTTTTCTGTGTCAAGCCCAGTGTCTGACTTACTCAATTTTTTTTAAGTGACTAGATTGCTGCTTTCCATAAATTAACCAAAGCTCTATGCTTCTGACTCATTTCTTCTTTGTTTTTCCCATAAGTGTCTAGCAATTACTTTTCAAAGGTTAAGCCAAACATTTACAGCTCGAAGCAGCATAATGAAACACACATTAGTGATAGTGCTGACATTAGGTACTATTTTCTGGTGACAAACCAGGGCAATTCTCCAGGGCTCTAGGTCAGGCAGATTTGGAGCACTTAATGAAGCTAGCCAAAGAGAAAGTCATCCAGTGGGCAGCTGGAAAGCAAAAGGCCCATACCTCCAGCATTGCCCAGCATCTAATGCCAATTCTGGCTGTATCCAAAAACAAGAGTGCTGGTGGATTGATAACAAGCTGCTGATCTCTTACTATTCCCTGATTTCAGTCTGTGCTGATTGCTGTCCTGAATGAGGATGCAGCTATCACTGAATCATCTGCCTTCCTGTTACCTAAAGACACTCCTTCACAAGCCCCCACTATCTTCTAAGGTAGAGGAAAGGGAAAGCCACAGACAGACAGTAGCAATGCAGCTAGCTAAGGGAAGGAAGCTGTGGGATAGACTTTCCAGAAGTGAAAGTGATGTTTTCTCTATAGTTCAGCAATTTAAAAGATCTCAGCTGTCTGTACTGGTGACACTTCAGCACTATCCTGTTTGTCAGCCAACAGAAATGAAAGATGTCCTTCACAATACTTCTGCCGCTAATATCAACATCAGTTTGCAGGCAGAGAAGAAGGGTCAAACATATGTAGCCCACAACCTTCAAATTATTCCATATAATACTTTCATTTAAAAAGATCTCCCAGAGACTCCAAATAATAGCAGATGCAATCAATTGCTTTAAAAACTAGAGGGAAAAGGAGGAGTTTGTGTCATTATTTTGTAGGAGAGAATGGTTATGATGAAAAATGGGGAGCAGCATGAAACAAACTTGTCTTTGACAGTGACTCTTTTTCATATTATAAGATGGAGAGAGGAAATCCCTCCAAATTCTGAATTTAGCATCTGTCTTGATGATTGTAAAGGCAATTGTTTCTTTGGCAAAAATTATACATAAGTATCTTGATTCACCATTTTACTTGTCCTTTAGTGACAAACCACATAGCTACTCCCAGAAGTTTCAAAACTGTAAAGGTGCACAGAAAATGACACAGTTTTTCCTGGGGTTCTTTTTTTGTTTGTTTGTTTGTTTTTCCCATATGAAAAAGAAGTTAGATTATTTTGATAATATTTAACAGTGAATCAGAGTTAAGAGCATGAAACCAATTTTGGGTTCCTGCATTCAGATGGTATTTTTGTCTTCAGAAGGGACCATCTAAAACGCGATTTTCAAATGTCTATGTGTGAAGGTCACTAACGTGACACATCAAATTCATGAATGAATACAAGGGCTTGATGCTGTAAAGGTGTTGCACCTAAGCTTGTACACATATTTTGTGAAAGGCTATTGCCATACATGACACTAAATGTAGGGACTGTAAAATTTTTGAAAGTGTATAAACTTTCTGCCTTCTAGTCTCAACGCTACCTTGAATTGAGTGTAGCTTACTCCAATTTTGCCTCCCTAAGTCCTAGGAGAGCCTGGATAAGTGGCTCTGCTCTATACCCTTACCATTGATCTTTGCCCTCACAATTGCAGAGTATAAGTTGTTATTTCAGCATTAACTGTACAATTACTGTTAATTTTACTAGGCAGAAATTAAGAAAGAGACAAGGGAAAAGGCTGAAGGGGTAGGAATTTACTTGTAAATAGGAGAAGGCAGAAGACCTCCCCCCAAAAAAGTGAGAAGAGGTCTAAGTCCAAAAACTTGGGCCTATTGAGAATTGAAGATGGGAAACAAAATGCAGAAATACCAAAGTCCTGATCTGTGAAGGTTTTCAGTCCTTGCAGTACTGAATGTGAAAACACACTAAAGAGCCAGATTCAACTTTGGCCAGGGGATTTGACAGCATCTTTGTTTCTTAGCCTACCATCTGAACCAAGAACTGCAGAATTTTACCTTTTTGTGACTAATGTCCTCCACCTTGACATACGTTCACAAGATAATCTTTTCTCCAGCTTCCTCATTCTTCCTCTATCAGGCAGAATAAAAAATGCTGAAGCACCTCCTTTGTAATCCATTTGCACCACAGTGGAAGACAGCTGCTCATCATAGCCGTGCTTGAATATGCCCATTCCAAACATCATCGGGACTTCAACAGCCTTGTTCCCATCCACAAAAAACTTGCTCATTTTAGTGTATTTTGGATCAAAAGGTTTTTCCCATTCAGCTTGAAATATAAGAGACAAAGTTACAGGATATTTTGAGGACATGAAACCATAGGACGTATTAACATACGACACATTCTTAGGTGACAGAAACTGGTACAGTTGGATCAGCTTCAAAGACAAACCAATTTGCAATGATCACTTGATCTTACTAAATACTCAGAATAATTCAATAGCAACACACAATAGGTAGAATGTGATGTAAAAGCTCTCCCTCAGATCTTACAGCAGGCTGCAAAATCCTTCATTTAGATGAGTTATCAAGGGTTCTACCTTGCACTTTTCCTCCATGACAAGAGTTTTGAGGTACCTGTAAAATCCTCATATAATGCAGCCTTTATCTAAGCTCAAAATAAGATTCTCTCATTTTCTTAGGAACCAAAGACCAAAATAGGCTTGTAAAGGCTGACACGAGGGATGGTTTCTCCAGAGAAATCAAGGCATTTGGATTACTTGCAGAGAGGTGTTGATACCTCACATTAGCTGATGGTGTAGAGAGTCATAAAGAACTTAATTTTACCAGACTGCTGAGTTAAAAAACAAAACAACAACAGAAGAAACCTTTTCCACTGACATCTACACCATATTAAATTTTCAAAGGCTCTTCACTTAGTCATGGTCAAACAAACTGTCTACATTGAAACTCTGAAAGATTCTTATCCTTAGTGGAGAGGAATTTCTAAGCCAAATTTCAAGTATCCACATCATACATTTCAGAGACTGAGCAAATCCTTTTAAAAGGGGGGAAATTGTGGGATTTTGGAAGGGTTTCTTTGTTGTTTTTATTTTAATTTTTAAGAAATCTCGTTGTTCTGTAGTAAATTTTGCCTTCTAGAGCAAAGCTAACATTTTATCAAATGTAGTGGGCAAAAGTAGAGCAGTGATGCTAAATAAGATAAGTAGAGCAGTGATGCTAAGTATCATGGCTTCATCAAGAAAAACACGAAACGAGATGCAACCCCTTTTGACTTCTGATTTCTATTTGAACATTGATTGCTAGGCAGCTTGTTACAAATGAAATTATTATCATCTGCTATTTGCACCATCTAACATGACCTGCACTACTAAATAACTTTTGAAAAAGTGAAATGAGACTTTAGTGCATGTCTTGGTCTCTGAAAGCATAGATTGACAACTGCAATATTCTGAACAGGGAAAAGTTGCTACTTTTAAATACTTCATATACTTTTATATGCTTCATTAATAGTGACTTCTATCACTGGATACATAACACACAGGACTTTTACATTTTCATGCTTAAGGGGAAAAAAAAGCAGAATTAATCACAATAACATGAATGACACCAGTCCTGAAAAACTTAAACAACATTTATCTAGTGCTCAACTCAGGGAAAACTAATTGATTTCAAGAACTTTGACTGAAAACTGAGTAGGATATTAGGACCACTACTCTGGGCTTCAGGAGAGCAAACTTTGGCCTCCTCAGAGATCTGCTTGGGATAAAACCATGGAAGAAAGAGGACCCCAAGAAAGCTGTTTTTTCACAACCATCCCATGCAGCACTACAGGCTGGGGGCAGAGTGGCTGGAAAGCGGCCCTGTGGAAAAGGACCTGGAGGTGCTGGTTGACAGCAGCTGAACCTGAGCCAGCTGTGCCCAGGTGGCCAAGAAGGCCAATGGCACCTGGCCTGTATCAGCAATAGTGTGGCCAGCAGGACCAGGACAGGAATTGTCCCACTATGCTTGACACTGGTGAGGCCACACCTCAAATCCTGTGTTCAGTTCTGGGCCCCTCATGACAAGAAAGACAGTGAGGGGCTGGAGCGTGTCCAGAGAAGGGCAACAGAGCTGGGAAGGGTCCAGAGAGTCAGTCATATGAGGAACAGCTGAGGGAGCTGGGGTTTTTTAGGCTGGAGAAAAGGAGGCTGAAGGGGGAACCTCATTGCTCTCTACAACTGCCTGAAAGGAGGCTGTAGCCAGGTCAGGGTCAGTGTCTTCTCCCAGGCAACAAGTGACAGGAGAAGAGGAAATGGCCTCAGGCTATTTCAGGGGAGGTTCAGGTTGGACACCAGGAAGAATTTCTTCACTGAAAGGGTTGTAAAACATTTTAACAGGCTTCCCAGGGATATGGTAGATTCATGAACACTGGAAATGTTCAAGAAATGAGTGGACTTGGCACTTAGTGTCATAGTTTATTTGACATGGTGGTGTTCAGTCAAAGGTTGGACTCAAAGATATTGGAGGTCTTTTCTAACCTTCTATGATTCTATTAATATTCAAGGATGACCTCCCCCAAGCACAGGAGTGATCTATCCTAACAGAGAAAAAGTCACGTAAAAATGCCAGAAGGCCTGTGAGGATGACCAAGGAGCTCCTTGGTGAACTCAAACACAGACAGGTAACCTACAGAGGGTGGAAGCAAGCACAGGTAACCTGGGAGGTATAAAAGGAGATTTTCTGAGCCTCCAGGGATTAGGTTAGGAAAGTTAAAAGTGTGATAGAATTAAATCTGGCCAGGGACATCAAGGGCAACAAGAAAAGCTTCTATAGGTATGACAGTGATAAAAGGAA
The DNA here is from genome assembly GCA_013397975.1 of Machaerirhynchus nigripectus. Taxonomy (NCBI): domain Eukaryota; kingdom Metazoa; phylum Chordata; class Aves; order Passeriformes; family Dicruridae; genus Machaerirhynchus; species Machaerirhynchus nigripectus. The sequence goes on along the minus strand of VZRQ01009365.1, from coordinate 918,902 downwards.
GACTAGGGAAAACATGAACCCCCTCCAGAAGGAAATGGGAAACCTAGTTACACAGAACGTGGAGAAGGCTGAGGTACTCAATGAAATTTTTTGCCTCAGTCTTTACTGGCAAGTACAGGGACTGGGAGAACGAAAAACTGTCCACGGTAGAAGAAGATGAGGTTCAGGACCATATAAAGAAGCTGAAGATGAACATGTTCAGAGACATGATGAAATGCATCTGCAGATCCTGAAGGAAATAGATGAAACAGCTAAACCACTGTCCATCATATTTGAGAAGTTATGGCAGTCTGGTGAAATTCCCACTGACTGAAAAAGAGAAATGAGAGCTCTTATTTTTAAAACTTGAAGAAGACCTAAGAAACTACCAGGCTTTCTCTCCTCTTTGAGTGGCAAGCTCATGGAACAGATCCTCCTGGAAACTATGCTAAGACACATGGAAAATTAGGAGGTGATTGATGACACGCAACGTGACTTCCCTAAGGTAAACTGTGCTAAAGGAAGAGTAATTGATGTCGTATACCTGGAGCTGCGCAAAGCATTTCTCACTGTCCCGCATGTCATCCTTGACTCTAAACTGGAGAAATGGGTGTGACAGATGGTCCCCTCCGTGGATAAGGAATTGTCTGTATGGTTGCATTTGGAGAGTTGCAGTCAATGGCTTGTTGTCCAAGAGGAGATCAGAGATGACCAGTGCTTCTAGAGGGTTGGTGTTAGTTGGTGTTAGACCAGTGCTGTTCAATATCTTAGTTGGTGACACGAACAGTGGAATTGAGTGCCCCCTCAGCAATTTTGCCAGTGACACCAAGATGGCGTCATTTTGTTGACATGCTGTAAGGAAAGGATGTCCTCCAGAGGGAAGGTATGCCATCCAGAGGGAAGGGATGCCACCCAGTGAGAGTGAGACAGGCTTGAGAGGTGGCCCCATTAGAGCATCGTGAAGTTCAGCAAGGCCAAGTGCAAGGTCCTGCATGTGGGTTGGGGAAATCCCAAGCACAAATACAAGCTGAGCAAATAATGGATTGAGCTGAAAGCAGACCTGAGGAGAAGGACTTGGTGCTGTTGGTTGATGAGAATCTCAACTTCAGCTGCCCAGCAATGCATGCTCGCAGCCCAGAAAGCCAAACACATCCTGAGCTGCATCAAAAAAGGTGTGACCAGCCAGTCATGGGGAAGGATTCTACACCTCTGCTTCACTCGGGTGAGATCCCACCTGGAGTACTGCATTCAGCTCTGGGGTGTCCAATAAAAGAAGAATGTGGACCTGTTGGAGTAACTCCAGATGAGGGTCATCAAAACGATCAGAGGGTTGAAGTACCTCTCCTATGAAGATAGGCTGAGAGAGTTGGGGTTGTTCAGCCTGGGAAGAGAAGGCTCTGGGGAGATCTTAGAGCCCCTTCCAGTACCTAAGAGGGGCCTAGGGATGGGGAAAGACTTTTTATGCAGGCAGATAGTGATAGGACAAAGGGGAACAAATAAACTGAAAGAAGGCAGATTTAAATTTAGATTAGATTTAAGGAATAAATTCTTCACTATGAGGGTAGGGCTGGAACAGAGAAATTGCAGATGCCCCATTCCTGGCGGTGATCAAGGCTAGGCTGAACACTTCTTTGAGCACTCTGGTGTAGTGGAAGGTGACCCTGCCCACCGCAGGGGTGGTTGGAACTAGATGATGATTAAAGTCCCAAAGCATGACTATCAGTTAACACACAGATTAGACAGAGATGATATTCACTAATACTTTCCTCCTATTTCAAAGGGACTCTCATTCCTCTTCTCACCTCTATCTTTGGCAGCTACCTTCTAGGCACTTCCTTCAAGTGTTTCACAGCGCTCAGTGGCAAAATGAAATTTGAAGTATTCTTTATTGTTACCAGCTTGACTAAGGCATGAAAAGGGACTGGTGTAATACAGTGGAATAACATGTCCAGTAGCTCAGAGTCAGGAAAATATTGCTAGACTTTTGTCCTTGGAGAAGGACTTCTGTACTATGCTACACCACAAAAAAAAGTCACAAGTACTGTGCAAGGAAGTTTGCAATGCACAAAAAGTGGACAAGCACCTAAAAGTATAGACTGGTTATACAGCTAACTGAGGTTTAGAAATCCTCCCCAGATTAATCCCAGCTCTGGATCGTTAACCTACTCTTGATTTCAAGATTAAAATTGTTACTATATTATTGCTATTAATGCTATTCTTTGATCCAATTGTTTTAAAATTGGAGAGCTAAAACTGAAACTCCACAACCTTTGGAGGAGCTAGGAAATCTTTGCAGTCGTAAACTGAACATCTAACAGAAAAATCCCAACAACTCTTATTGTTAGAACGTGTAAAAGTAACCTGTAATACAAAGTTATCTTTAATACAAGGTTTCTCAGGTGTTTGTCCCCATTGTGCTACTAAATCTATAGCTCATTCTTCAAACACAGGTTTTTTTCCTGTTTTGAAAGATGAACCTGATGCTTAATAAAAGCCTAAATGAACACATTATTTGAAACAAACAAGTGTGTTTTCAGGAGAACTAAGAAACATCAGTCATCTGGATTTCAGTTAGCTCCATTTAGTTGTGGCCAAATCTTCAGGCATTAATACAAGGAGCAGAGACACAGATGGAAAGCAAAACAAAACAGAAATATAGTTCTTAATTATTTTCAGGGGAAGCCTCATATTGGAAAGTGCAAGCACCTAGGTTAACAGTTCTAAAAGGATAACATTTCTTTTAAAAAATTATCTAATATGCTATCTCCCTTTCAATGAAAAGCTTGATGATATTTTTATCAGATAAATTATAGAATATTATTTTTCTGACTACAAATACTTTGCTTTCAGTGTGTAATCAGTAAGAAAGAGAAAGTTTGAAATAAGATGCAATATCTGTTAATAGACCACTGATTGAGCCTTACAGCCTTGATCCTCTTCTTCTCATTAGATCAGAAGTCTGAAAAGCTCTGGGAAGATCTGTAGACTGTATCTAAGCAGACTGCACAAGTTAATTAAGAAAAACAAGCTTATTGTCAATAGGCTTGTATTTGATACTGGTGGGTCCATCTCTTCAATGGAAAATATTAGAATCTGAAAATCAAAAAAAAAATGTTGAAACCTATGCCTCTAGACACACCAGGAGTATAGACATGCTATCGGCATAGGTATAGTTAGTAAAAAAGTAAGGAGGACATGAGTGTGAAACTAAAGCTATTGTTGCGTGTTTAGTTTTGAATACATCAACATACACAGTAACAGCAAAGCTGTTGACTAAACATATTTTCTATTTGATAAGATTCTAAGTTTTCCTTTAATAAAATTCCTTGCATTTAACTCTGAGCTTGCTGAACAAAAAAACCAGCTGGATTGAAATTCACAGAAATGGATTTCAGCCAAGCATCTAAAAAAGTGCTTGAATCCCACTAGATTGTCTAGGATTAGATGCTTTACTGCCTAGAGATGCCTTCCTCAACATATATTTCACTTAATCTTCTGAAGGAAAGAAGGTTATATATTAAAAGATTCGGGAAAATTTGCCATACATTTTTCTAGAAGTTATCAGGGTCAAGTGGAACATAATTTCCAATAGCTTTGTTTCTAATTAAATATAAGTGAGGACCAAAAGGAAAATAAGATATGAGTCCATCTGCAAAGCCATATTGCAAAAAAAGGTGAAGTCCAAGACTGACCTGAGGCAAGAATTAATAGAGTAGAAGAACATGATATGTGTATCTTACCGTTAAAATAAATATAGCTAATAAGGAGAATTTCAGTAAGTGGATCAAGGTTATTTACGAGGTCCTTGATTTTCCCATTGGTTCTTCTTGCTACATATTCGTTGATCTTTAGCTGGGCTTGATCAGCCTTCTTGAAGTTCATGGGATAAGCTTCTCCTTCATAGAAGTTTCTGAGATCACTTAAAAATTTTTCTTGTGGCTTCAGTCGATCAAGCACAAACAGAACATTTCCCATATTCAACTGTAACCCCCCATTCCTTCTGTTTACCATTTGCATAAGTTGACGATAACCTTCATGTATGTCATTTTCAGAAATCTCACGAGGGTTAAAGCTAAGGACCCTAAGAATCTGTGTCAGGGTGTCTGATCTGGCACCCAGAGTCAGCATTGCAAAGGCGGTAGAGATGCTCAAAGGAGAGAAGAAAACATTCCCATTGTTTTCCTGAGCAGAAATCTCTTTGTAGAAACAACATGCAAATTGACAAACACTGTTCTTTACACTCTGCAATGGCATGTTTCGGTTTCCTTGTCCTCTTTGATTCTGGTTTCTTACCCCTTGTTGATAAGGCTCATAGCAATAACTGTTGGAATGGAATCCAACAAGTAAAAGACACAGGAAAAGCAACATCTTCATATTTCTGTGATTCTGTAATAAAAGAAAAATTACATTTGGCTTACAAGTCTTTTCACCTTGTGTTTAGCAATACATTAATCCCTTCACTATACAGAGTTAGCTAAGCACTAGTGATTCTGAGATGTTTGAATTGAGGGAAATGAGCTTTCTATTTCAAGGAAGCAGACTCTGGAAAATTACTCAACCTACTGAAGAGGTTATGAAATAATAAAAATTAAAATCAAAGAGGGATGAGGTAATTCCAAAGACGTCCTCATTAAAGTTAAGCTGCAATTCATTTTAAATTGTTTTTTTTTGCAATATTCTGTTTTCAGTGTGGCTTTAAGTGATAAAAGAGTCAAAAGCACAGGTCTATAGAGTAAGGGAGCCAGTCAAGGCTAATCAGTTCAATTTGGAAATTTAACTGAAGAAAAATCAAAGCAGAAGAAAGGCACAATATTCCTCTTTCGTGAAAGTTAAAACATGAAGTTTTTGAATGGGCTGCATGTAAACACATATGCAGGCACCTAGGAGAAAGTAAATGCACTTGTTAATGAGGAAGTGATGAACATTTACGGTGATTTCATAAAGCTTGAACGATTGAGCACAACTAAAGGAAAAAACCGACTTCTACAAAAATAACAAAAGAAAGAAGTATCAATTAGGATGTTATCAAGACCCTGGGAATACAGTGCTGCTTATTAAGAAAGGGAAAGTCAGTATATACATAGAGAAACAAAAGGAAATAAGTGTGCCTGCTGCATGCAAAGGCATGTCCAGTCCACTGACCGAATCAAATCACATAAAATTAAAATTAAAAAATAATTAAAAAAAAAAAAAAAAAAAAAAAAAAAAAAAAAGTAGAGAAACTCTAGAGCAATCACTGTCTTTATCATCAGAAAGATAGAAAAGGGTGATTTGGCAGAGAAGCCTGCAATGGTTGAAAGTGAAGATGAGTGAGTAAATTCTGGAGGAACAAAGATACTAAAAAATACAGATAGAACAGGAAAGCCTTTTCCAGAGCAGCATGGAAACAATTCCTTCCACATCTATGGCAATACTTTTACCTCTAGAAATTAATACTGTATCACAATTGGTTCAATAACTTCTGCCAATAGAGACTACTAAAGATGCGGAATATCTGGAAATCCAAAACATGCTCCTATGGTATGTGATCATTTTACCTACAAAACCTTTTATAAAATGAAGTTCTCTCTAGGGAAAAAATATCTAAGGTTTTTGACTTGCACTGAGAAATGCAGACTCTGCCTTGTAAAAGCTCTGAATCCCCATAAGCTGCCGCCATGATTCCATATTTCTGTTCTCCACTTTCCATCATCTTGCTTCTCCCAAACCCAGTGAACTCAGAATGCTGATCTCTGCTTTAATAGTAGATGCTCTAAATATTCCTTAATTCCCACTCTGAATAACAGGTCATAGAAATTCTGCTATCACTAGGAAGGGCCTGAACCCCACGACAAACCACTTTCCGACTGCAATTCCATATCTAGAACACATGTATATTTAATCTCTGATTTGTTTATGACTTGTCCCAACACCACTCTAATTCTTTTAGCCACAGTTTCTTTTTTTTTTTCAAACTCTGTAGATGCTTTAGAGAGCAATCTTTAAGTCCCCACTTCCATTTCATCTCACACCCTACATTTGTTATTATTATCTATTTACTTAATTTAAAACACTTAGGAATGCAGTTTTCCTAAGGAGAGTTATGGTGTATGAATATGGAAATCTCACAAAGGAGTTATCCTTTCTATTTAAAAACACCATCATAATTAAACTGTACAAGAAGCTTTAGCCCAAAACTTGAATATGAACAAGATAATTTATCAATTGATTATTCAAAAAATTTTGTCCTGAATATATTTTTTGACAATTTTTCCACATTAAAAAACCCCAAAACATTACTTACAGTGAATTCAAAAGGGTCCTGTTGTGTTTGCCAGGTCTGCACGGGTCCTTGCTCAGTTGTTTATGCTGCTGAACACAAAGCAGGGTATCCTCTAGTAAAGGTTAAGATCATCTAAGGGCTGTGACTCACACATTATAATTTTAGAGATTAGTATGATGTCGAAACTAGTTTTACTGGACACTTAACTTTAGTGAATATGTTTCACACGTGACTTCTTATTATTCATGACTATCTGATCACTCTGGTTAGATTCAAGCCCATTTTCCTCAAACTGAATCTACTGTTTCTTAATATCAAACATCCATATACATCTCAGTTGCCTGAATCTACTATTTTATGAAAAAGTCACCAGGAGCAGGAACTACAGAGAAATATTTTGAACTTAATTTGCATAATTTTCAGAATTTCCAATAGCATTGCTGCCACTAAGCCAGGAGGACAAGGCTTGATTCACAATCTGAATTACTGTGATCTAGCCTGCTTTGTCTCCTGCATATCCATGGCATGGATTGATTCTCTCCAGGTGAAGCCAGTGATGATTCTAATAGGTGCAGGGCTTAAAACACTGTTGTGCCACAGTAGCAAATGCCGTCCTATGTGTACCTGGCTACCCACTCCCAGACAGGGAATCCACTGGCAGCAAGAGCTGTGATATTGACTCCTGGGCCACTTGTATGGCCCTGTGCCCAGAGAAGAAGAATGCAGCTGGGATGCCATTGAATGCAGGTGATCCCGGTTACAAGCATGGCCTGGGGACAGGGGGTGGAAACCTAGGAACATGGGTGTTAAATAGAGCAAGTCTTTAGATCAGCTTACTATCTTACGATCTGGGATGTGGGGAGCAATCCCCTCTGATCGTGTGCCAAGTTCAGCTGGGTCAGATCAGACAGCCTGCTATCCTGTGCTCAGCTTTTCTTCTGGGTGCAGAATGGCCAAAGCGTCGTAGAAGGGAACTCTGGGGACCACACCGTTCACACCCTTGCTCAAACCAGGTTGTATACACTGAGTTGCTCAGGATGATGTCCTGCTGGGTTTTGACTCCCTCAACAATGGAGACCCCACAAGCTCTCTGGGCAATCTGTCTATTACTGTGTTTGATAACACTGACATCGCAACAGGTTTTCTCTACTTTTAAACCTAACTTGTATTTTACTTTGTGCTCATTGCATCTTGTCTTGTCACTAGATGCCACTGAGCAGAGGCTATCTCTGTCTTTACTAGTCTCATCAAAAATTGGGTGGTTATACATGTTGTTGAGACCTACACATGCCTTTTTTTTCTCTGGACTAAAAATTTCTCTTAGCCTCCCCTTGTATGTAAGATGCTGCAATTCTTCAATGACAGTTCTGTTGCTTTAATGGAATCATTCCAGTATGTCCATGTCTTCCTTGCACTGTGGAGCCCAGCAGTGGTTGCAGCTCTCCAGATGTGTATAGCAGGGATGAGTAGAGAGAAAGGATTACTTGCAGTGAACTACTAGCAATGGTCTTCTTAAGGCAGCTCAAGTACATGAAATTACATATTCATAGAATAATGGAATGGTGTGAGTTGGAAGGGACCTCAAAGATCATCTAGTTCCAACCCCCCCGCCATGAACACCTTCCTGTAGACCAGGTGGGTCAAAGCCCAGTCCAACCTCACCTTGAACACTTTCAGGGATGGGGCACGCATAGCTTCTGTGGGCAACCTGTTTCGATGTCTGACCACTCTCATAGTGAAGAATTTCTTCCTTATATCTGATCTAAATCTACTCTCTTTCTATTTAAAGCCTTGTTCTATCACTACAAGTATTTGTAAAAAGCCCCTCTGCAGGTCTCCTGTAGGATCCTTTTAGGTATTAGAAGACCACAATAAGGTCACCATGGAGCCATCTCCAGGCTGAACAACCCCAACTCTTCCAGCCTGTCTTTGCAGGAGAGATGCCCCAGCCCTCTGATAATCTTTGTGCACAGGTTGTCTTCTGGACAGATCCACATCCTTCTTATGCTGGGGACCCCAGAGCAGGATGCAGTACTCCAGGTGGAGTGGGATCTCACCAGAGCAGAGCAGAGGGGCAGAATGCCCTCCCTCGCCCTGCTGACCACACTGCTTTGAATGCAGCCCAGGGCACAGGTGCCTTTCTGGGCTCCGAGTGCACATTGCCAAGTCATGTCCAGGCTCTCATTCACCAGCACCCCAAAGTCCTTTTCAGGAGGGCTGCTCTAGATCTATTCATCCCCCAGCCTGTGTTGATACTGGGGGTTGCCCTGACCCGGGTGCAGCACCTCAAACTTGGTCCTGTTAAACCTCCTGAGGTTCCCATGGGCCCAGTGCTTGAGCTTGTCCAGGTCCCTTTGGATGGCATCCATCCTTCAGGCGTGGCAACTGCACCACTCAGCTTGGTGGTGTTGTCTGCATTTCTTGCAAGAGCTTACTGATGGCTCCTGGTCAACTTGGTGTCTACCAGGATCCTCTGATCCCCATGCACAGCATCTCACTTTCTAAAACTAGGGTAATATTTTCTCTCATATTCCCTTCAAAATGCAACCATTTTCAGGGAGGGATCAACCCTTACTACACACAAATAGAGTGCTGATCTCAGTGCTGTTCCTAAGGACAATTGAAATACTAACCACAACAATATCCCAGCGATATTTTCCGTGAGGCAAAATACAACCAGTGAAAGTTGTTGATGATTACGACCTATCAAGTGGCTCAACAGATTGCAAAAAAACCCTCTTAAACAAGTTGCTTATGAGGTAAAACTTGAGAAATAGGCGGCTTTGAGGCAGGATATTGGACTCACACATAGTGTGTTCTTCACACACACCACTTACCTGAACAAGTACTTGAGATACTATTTTCACTGCTTCTTGTATAAATAAGAGCCAAGAATCTTGCTTAGAGCTGGATTTTAATAATGGGCTGCAGTTTTCATGGTAATATAAAAACTTATTTCTGATGAAGGAAGGAAGCTTAATTAAATATAGACGCCATGTTAATGACAAGGTGACGGATGAATGACTAAGATAGGTTTGAACACACCTAGGCCACACCTCAGGACACTTGCAGGAGAAAGCCTGCTACTGAACATGGGAAAGCTGCCCTATGGTTGGAAAGAAAGCAGAAAAAATCAATACAGTTTCAATTTCCACGAATAAAGTGAATCTCTGGACCCTAATACTAAAGAAAGTCCAAATTTTTCTTTCATATGTTTCCAGTGTCAAGCCATGACAGGAAGGAAGGTAAATTAAAGGGTAACAGGTCTAGACCCAACTGTATAATACCTGTATTTGATGAAAAATCTTCAACAACCATAAACAAGGATTCATATAGTAATTATAAGCAGAGTATTGATTTACAAAGAGTTTAGACATTTTGTTGAGTTTTGAAGACTGGATTATTTCTATGTTGCATGTGTTGAAGATATGATATGGATTGTGAACAGGGAATTTCCTCACTTACACTGGGGACTTTTATAAAGGTTCCACAGCTCTTACACTGCTAGCACTGAACTCTTAATAGGTACTCAGGCCCCAGCTGGCAAAATTTAATGTAAATGTGTCTACTTTGGGCCAAGAAGTTGCAAGAGGTTTGTTTATGCAAGGTTCCTCTCTCTGCTATATATAGTAAACAGTGATGCCAAGAGCAGGGTGTTCTACTGCATAAACAAGACCTTTAGAGACTCTCCTTAGCCTGTGCTAAACCACAGATACCAGGTGTGTATATACCTTCAAAGAGATGGAGGAATTTCCTAATTTGTTGTCTCATTAAAACTCAAGCACTTCCTCATAACCATAATTAAAAAGGGAGGCAACAGGGACTGGAAAACAAATTTATGTTAAGTTGTTCTTTTCTGAACCTAGCAATACTTTCTCCTGAAAACATAATAGAGGAGAGCGTGCAGCCTATGTAAACTGTAAGGTGTAATCAATCTGATTTAGGGTATCTTTTTCCTTACAATAATGTAAATATGATCTTTTGTAGATGGTTCGGGTCTTGAGGGATCTCAAAAATTATTGCTTATTAAGTAGAACACTGTTAGAGATGACCTACAGAGATAGTAAGCACTGCAAAGCATCTCCGTTTAGTTATGGAACTTTTCACAATTCTTTTATTCCCAGGATTTCCTACCTTCTATTACACTACACAACAGGCAGGTTGAAGAATTCACCAAATTATCAGTTTGGGATAGCTTGGAGTTGGCTGGCATGTCCACAATTTCTGTTCCCACAACTACCTGAAGCATTCCTCCACCTCAGAGCCTCACCCTGACAGCATTTGTTTGGACAAGATTCTCACAGGCCCACAGCGTTTGAGTTCAATAGAATGGATTTGCTTATTTTAAGCTCCCTTAAAAAGAAATTACAGGGAAACATAAACTCAAATAATTGACAAACACCACCCCCCAACCCTCCAAAGGCTGAAGTGTTCTCTTCCTTCAAAGTCTTTTTCTTTTTTCCCCAAATCTTTCTCAGTCTCTCAATCCTCTCTTTCATCACGCAATGAAAGAGAGAATATATTGTCCCCAGACTCCTGGTCAATGATTCCCTTAACTTCCAGTCTTTTCCTTCTTCTTAGGCAGCAGATTAAAAGTCACATTTTGCCTACATTCACTCTTTAAGGACCTGTGCTATACACAAACGAATAAACACACTTTACTCTTCAACATTTCCTGGATACACTTAGCGATACCTCACATACTACTGGAAGTGCATGGCTGTATGTAAATACATGCAACACTCTTGTAACACCACTACAAGCTTTTCTTCAATTAGGTCACTATTTGAAAACCCAGCAGTCATTTGTCAGAAAACAAAATACTTTATTTCAGGACTAGGGCTGAAGTGTCTGTGGCTTGGCAGCTCTTCTCCCTCCTGCCCAGCTCCCCACCTTTCTTTCCCTGAAGAGGGCATAGGGAAGGATCCCAGCCAACTTCTGTGGTCTCTTCTTCTGCAGAGGATTCAACAGAGCCATACAGTATAGAATCATAGAGTCATAGGATGGTTTCAGTTGGAAGAAATCTCAGTGATCATCTAGTTCCAACCCTCCTGCCATGGACAGGAACACCTTTCACTACACCAGATTGCTCAGAGCCCCATCCAACCTGGCCTTGAATATTTTCAGGGATGGGACATCCACAACTTCTCTGAGCAACGTGTTTCAGTGCCTCACCACCATCATAATGAAGAATTTCTTCCTAATATCTAATCTAAATCCACTCTCTTTTAGCTTGAATTGGTTTACTTATTGCTTCTCCTCAAAGCCCAGGGATTTATTTCTCCCATGAAATTAGCTGCTTTTCTCCTCAGCACGTCCTTCAGTTAAATACAACTGTCCTGCTACAAAAAAAAACCAAAAAATCCTCTTCCCAAGAGGTCTGTGAAACACTGTCCCACAACTCATATCTTTGGCAATTTTAATGGCTTGCTCTTGCAAATTTTCTTTGATTTGCCTTTGGTGAAATTTTACAGCTTTTAAGTTTCTATCTGCTGAGAAAATTCGCATATTATATTTTCCTCTTAGTTTCAACAATCTCATTGTCCCGTAACACCTTGATAGCAGACATTAAGGCTGTTGGCTTTCTATTGTCAGTCCTTACTCCAGCTCTTGACATTTTAAGTAAATGTGGAGGCAAAAACACTACAGAGAAAATCCCCTATATTCAAAGTGAGCTGACCACCAAGAGAAAAGTCCCAATATTAAATTAATAAACCATACATAGACAATCATCCCAAGAATATCTTGATTCCTTTTTCTTACTTCCTCTCTCCAGCTTTGTCTTCCCTTTTGAATGGCTTTCTCAAAATAAACAAAACTAGAGTTCTGTGTCCTGCACAGATAGTCAGACTGGTGGCAATTCCAAAGTTTTCAACTACATTAGAAACGTGGACCTGAAAAAAAGGTGTTTACTTGGGCACCAGACACTAGCAATAAATCTCAAGGCATTTAATATCAAACAAACATCAACAGCTGTTTTTTAAAGAACATCCAGACATGTTCTTTACAGCATTACTCTGTCAGCACAAACAACAGAAACCATGGCTTAGGATGACAATCATCATAAGAGTTCCTTTTTTTTTATGAGGGACAAGATCAAGTTCTGAAGAGTTTGGCTAAATGTTGAGTTATCTGAATACCATTAAGTATCAATTATCTAATTATTTTGGAAACAGGTGTAAGAATTTAGTTACCAACTATTGTTCATGCAGTGTACTTGAAGTTGTTTGTCCATTAGCACTTGCCATGGGGGCAGGTGGGTAACATGAAAGATTAATCTGGGTTTCAGCATCATACTTTCTTGAACTACTTCTAGTAGACATGCAGTGACACCTCAGAGATTACCAGCTGATGAGGGCAATTAAGAAGCTGTGTCTCACAAAGCAAGTACCGCTTTCCACGTAGGACTGAAACATGAAAAGGAGACTTTTTACTGTGGGATCAAAGGGAAAATAAAACTAAGAAAACAGCTGTGAGAAAGTAAGGCTCAAATGCAAATTTTCCCACTTGGGAATTAACCCTAGAGGTTGCTATGCTGTGCAACAAATCACTTCGTGATGCCAGTACTGAAAGCGAGACAACTGAGGCAGTGAAATGCTGAGAGGAGCAGGCCTCTGGACTTCAGGCTAATTACGAAGATGTGGCTGTGCCACTGCTCAAATGTGACAATTGAGCTCTACACAACATGCTGCTTGCTCCCTTAGAAATCCCTGCAAACAGCTATTTTACATATGAGTAAACATACTCCAGGAAATAAGCAAATCTAACTCACGATACCTTGTGTGACAACCTGCCGGGGATAATGAAGATGTTACAATATGAAGATGTTACAATATGAAGAAAGAAGCGGAATTGTAATTGATTATACAACTTTGGAAGAATTTACAAACCACAGCACTTGACTTAGCATAGTAAGGTCCTCGTCCTTTCTGACTTCTAATGTAAAAGATTTTTCCATAGAAGCACTAGACAATGTTGGACCAGGAAACGAATTACTGATAATTAGAAAGCAGAGAGGTCACTGCTCATTGTAAATTGTATCCTGGTTCATAGACCCATTTGATGATTAAAATTACAACCAGAAAACTTTGGGGAGTGGAAATCACACAAGTGAAATTCAATAAACTGATGCACAGGGAGAAAATATGTGAATGATATGCATGCATATATAAACTGAGGGAAAAAGTATTATTCCTTTCTGAAAAAAAGTCTGTAAAAATATGCTATACCCTTGATCTCTAGTCTCAAGGCAATGAACTCACTGGAAAGGGAAATGAAACAAAACAACTGAGCAAAAACTTGAGCATGTGTCCTTGAGCAAAACACTCCATGGAATGCAGATAATATCTGAGAGCTGACCTCTTGGTAGGACATACTTTGGACTTAAATGAACATACTTCTTAGCAAGGCACAATTTACATTTCACAAGAAGCAACTTCTTCCCTTTGGAAAGTTGCAGTTGAATATTTATTCACACTGGTTGGAAAAATAATGTGTGGGGTTTTTTTCAAAGAATTATTTTCACTACTGTGAAATAGCCTTAGGGTGAAATACAACAGCTACACGTGGTTGTGCTACTGTTCCATTACACCAGCTGTATCAGGGGTTATGCTGTTTCCAGCTATGCTTTTTCAATTATTTGCCATTGTAGTGAGAAAACTGAACTCCGTTGTATCAGCTCTGACAGACTGAAAAGTTTAATTCTCATCTGGACTTTGCACTGTTTAGCAATCAGCAAGCAAACGAGCAAAATGGGATTTGTCAGGTGCAGATATTTAATTTAGCAGAGAGCAAACAATCTGAACGCCTTTAATGTCTTTAAGCTGTAGCCAAGGAAACATTATTCCTTTAAAGAAATTAAATTGTATATTTGGGATGTTGAATGCAATGTTGAATGCATCCCTCACTTCATGATCATGATGAAAATCACACTTAGAAATTAATTATCATAATGAGCACATGTTCAATGGTACACGGAGATCATAATTCAAGGACAGACATATATGCTGAGGTTTAAACATCTCCAAATTCTGAAAGTAAAAGAAAAAGGGTGTAGGATTTGCTGCTCTGCCTGAAAATGTTTCTGATAGGCAATGTTGACAGTAGCAAAAAAAAATGAGTTCTAGGATAATAAACAACAGGAATAAATAGTAATGGTATTGGAAGAGGGAGCTTCATGTCCAGAAGACAAAGGACCACAGAGGTGCACTGAACTTGATTAGTCAGGTAAGTAGTAAACTCTTTCTGGATGACTGAATCTGTTTGCAGCACGGCTAATATGTCTGAGGGGGGAAGAATAGGTCTAGTGATGAAAATTGTACTTATAATAGTTTAACTCAGTGGACACAGAAAATGTGGGGTGTAACACTAAACAAGTAATGTGAGTTATAACTGTGGCACTAAATGAAAAGGGAATTGCCTTCATCATAATTGCCATGTAACAAACACTAGATGATGTATGTCCCAAATATTTCAGCTCAATTATTCCACAAATGCTTTTTTTTTTTTTTTTTTTTTTACATTAATCTATGAACATCTTCATAGATTAAATGTGCCTTTAAACCTGTTTGGAAGCAGAGAGATTATAACTGCATTGACACTGTGCATGGGAAAGCTGGGTGACTTAGGATGCTCAGTAGAAATGTGATCAGCACCACAGCATGGCTGCTGTGCTTCCCACCGCACTGCTGGGAGGAGGATTCAGTATCCTTACTCTGGGCATATCCATTGCTCCACAAACAGTATTTCAGATCTTGTATGCATAGGCACCACCTTGTCTTGCTGGGCACCTTCCTCTGTCATCTCCTCCATGTGCCAAGTGTGTTCCTGAGCATGTGGGAATACGTGGGAATACCAGAAAGGTGAATGGGCTAGGAAAAATTCTGAAATATCGGAAGGGGAGAGACATACCTTCTAGAGAAAGAAAACAATAAGGAAATCTAGTAAATTTGTTTTCCTCAGGCATTAATGAGACCGAAACCTCCCACAGACACGTGCCCCTTCTTCCCCTTCAATCAATGTATAAGCCAGTCATTGAAGAATGTATATATTATAGACCTATGTATGTATGTATTTTAAAAGTTGCCTAATAATGGGCTGTGGCCCATTGAAAGGAAAGGAAAGAAAAAATGCAACAGTTGCTCAAGAGCTGTTAAGTGAAGAGACACTTCAACAGCTACTAAAGCAGGAGGAGCTTTGGGCAAATGCAGAACAGAAAAAGAAATAAAGAACATTGCATTTTGGACTCACGTGGTGGTGGCTGGTGCTTCCTGGAAATGTTCTCATTCAAGCAACCTAACAACAGTAAGTGTTTTCTCTCATCCCCAATTTCAGCAGGCTCTGGACTGGGTCCCTGCTTCAGCGCCTCCTGCACTCCCTCTGTCTGCCTGGCTGTCTGCAGGACAAACTGCAGGATCACAAAAGGTTTGTGGGATACCAAAATGATGTTGAGATTTTACAATTTGCCTCAGCTGTTCACAGCCTGAAAACCCACGGGGCTGCATCACCTGCTTCTGTTGCTGAAGGACAAAATCAAAACCAAGTTGAAGTCAGCAGTGAAAACACCAATTTTTACAGATTTTTTGAGGCTTTTCAAGGGAATCAAGTTGCAATCTTTGGGAGTTCCCACCATGTAACACAAGTTTTATTTACAGTTTTGCCCATTGCAATAGTTTCCTGAGCCAATGGGAATTAGAACAGGTTACTGCAAGATAAGCAAGGCAGGAAGTTTGTAGGCACCAGATACTCTCTGATAAGCTCCTGTATATACGCTCAAGTCCTGCGGTAAAAATTCACTAATCTCCTTTTCTTTCATTTTGGTGCAGGTTACCTTTCGTTTACTGCAGGGTAACAATGGTCACTCATACAAATATAAATATGACATTCCAATGAAGCAGTTCCCATACTCCAGTGCAAACAGTGCAACACAGGAAAAAAGCAGACTGCAGCTCCTGTTTTTGTAGTGAGATCAGTTCCAAGATTACTGGGTTAGTTTTTACAGGCTCCCTGAGAAAATGGGCTGTGTATTACATATAAAAAGGTATGGCAGTGCTATTCTTCACATCATGTCATGATTAATATATATTTCTAAATAACTCCAAATACTAAAAGACATATTTTGTTCCTGTCCTCTGCCAGTTTTAAGGTACTTATCCAATGGTTTTGGAAGCTTAAATGGATTTCCTTCTTACTTCCTCTAAAAATGCCCTTCCAATTTTTTGCACTTTTTAAAAAAACCTGAGCTTGCCAAAAAAGACATTCTCCAGATAGAGCAACCATTGTCAGCAGTCTCTGCAGTTTGGATCGTGATAAATGTTGATGGGAAGGCATAATGAAAAAATGTAATAATGTTTTCAGACCCCATTTTCAAATGTGAATGAAGTTTTAAATGTCAGATTTTCAAAGGTATTTAGCATACATAGAAATTTAGGTTTTCATCAGCATATATGGAGGCTTGTAACCAATTTGAGCCCATTAGAAGCAAAGGACTGCTATTTTTGTATGCATAAACATTTTCAAAACCCCATTTCCTGAAAACTGCAGTTCTGATGCTTTAAAAAACTAGATTCACAAATATAAAAATATTTTAATTGAGATTTTTCTTTCTATTTTTCAGAAGTAAATGAGAAAGTAATAAAAGAGAAAGGAAATCCGAAGTTACAAATACAGTTCAATAATTAGATACCCACAGATCACAGGGTTTAAGTATTAAGCCATAGTTACAGATATTTCAGCACTAACAACTATAGGTATGGATTTGATTGGATTTCTTGTATTATATAATTTCTGCTGTCCTATTTCACAAACCAAACAATATTGGGCAAGTGTAATAAATATATGCTAGGGGGAAACAAAGTGAAACCATTGAGAAGCTGAGTGGCAACAAGTTACAGTGAATAACAGAAAAATAAGGTAAAAGAAGGAGGGGAGAAACAGAGAAAACAAGGGTCTTCTGAAAAATGAAGTTAAATATGTTAGTTACTTCATACAGTCAGTTCTGTATCTATACAAAAGAACTTAAAACTGTTCATAGTCCTGTTATTTTCTTTCTTAAAATCTAATGCAGAACTTTGTAGAAGGAGATAAAAAGATCAAACTGTGTTTTAGATGAAGTTTCTCCAAATCTCTCATTAATTCATGAAGTATAATAATAAC
Source organism: Machaerirhynchus nigripectus (assembly GCA_013397975.1). NCBI lineage: Eukaryota > Metazoa > Chordata > Aves > Passeriformes > Dicruridae > Machaerirhynchus > Machaerirhynchus nigripectus. Next base: position 901,507 of record VZRQ01009365.1, on the reverse strand, counting down.
TACATTCCTTGTCTTCTTGCAATAACTGAATAACTCACTGTCTCTAATATATGTAGAAAACTATTTCAGTAGAAAGTCAATATAAAATACTATTTGGCTAAAATCTCTTCCTAAAATTCTCCTTGTGGACATTTCACCCCGCAAGGGAGTTTCACAATAACAAATATGCTACACTACACGCAAATGCAAATACGCTTTGCCTCTCACTAAGACAGTTCTGAGTACTGGGTTGCCAGTAATACCCTTCTAAGCTCCCTTTCTCTTTGTGTGCAACCTGTGGCAAGTGTGTACCACACAAACAAGTTGCTAAGAGATAACACAGATTGTGAAATTACAGTGCATAGCAGCAACTTCTCTTGGATGCCCATGTAATCCCAGCCCTGCTGAGGATAATGCAGTTTGCACCTCAACAGATGGGTGGCAAAGACCTTACATATACCATAACGAGAAGCCATTGGGTGGAGTAGGTAACATGCTGTAAATCCACACCCTCACTTGCTTCATGGTAATTTGTCCATGAAGGTATCCTCTGGGTTGCGTGGAGATGGATGTTCTTTCCCTCTTTAAAGAAAACAAGGAAACTGTGCCTGATGGATGACCAAATGAAATGTTTATAGAAAGTGCAAGACACTTCACTTGCTAATAAGTGAAAAGTTAGAAGCCATAAGTGAAAATGTAGCTCTAGGCAGACAGCTGCTTGTAACTAGCTTATAACGATATATTCTCTTCCATTCTTATAAAATTAAAAACCTATTTTAATATCTTCTAATGGAAATCCACATTCTGATTTTCAGAAGTAAATGTTAGATTTCGAAACAGTTGTGGAGTCAGAAGTCCCTAGCATGAAAAAGAACTGACATATATGAGACCATGATGCCCCCCCCCCCAAAAAAATGAAATGAAGTTATACCCTGAATGACCAAACACTACCCTCTGTAGTAAACCGTGTCTATGATACCAGAACTCTGTTAACTAGGTAAGCTATATTTTATTTTTCTTATGATTTATACATATATTTATCATGTAAATGAGTCAGTACATATAAATGAGAGAGTACTTTTTATTTGCCTGGGATTTGATGGTTATGTTTTTATACTAAATCTCGTAGTTCTAAAAAAGTCTCTGTTTTCCAAACATAGTTGTATTTGTAAGTGAAAGATTACCAAATTAATATTTTCATGCACAAAATTAGTATGTTTATCAGCATAGATGTTCATGCATCTGTGGACTAAACTCACTTTGCACTTGAATTTGCCTGCAGCCATGTTTTCTGATACACACAGTTCAAGTTATATTTAGTTGATATTTGGTTATAAAAGCAGATCAGATTTAAAGATCAAATCCAGTTGCCAGCCTTTTGACAGCATGATTCTTTAGGTAGCTTTTACCCTTGGAACAGCAATTACCTCATCTCACTAAGTGTTGCAGGAATCATCTTAAATTTTAAAGGATATTTTTAGGTAGAAAATAGAGTAGAATCACAGAAAGAAACCACTCCAAATGTTTTGGAGCGATGTCTTACTATGTTTTAGCTACTCTTCTTACTTAAGATATATATCTCAGATCAAAGACATACCCTGTAGAGTATTACACCAATTAGTAGCTCAAAGGAGGAGGAAGTCGGGGGAAAAAAAGTAAGAGGGAGCAGAAAGGGATTAGCAGAAAAGTAAAAGAGTATTTATTTGAATGCCTGAATCTTCCAGCCCACACAGTCTTAAACTGGCTGACTAACTACATCACTACCTTCACTTGCTACCTTGAATTTTTTTCATGCAGATTAGTTTTTCATGCTCCAAGAACTCTCTCATTTTGTGGCTTGAAAAGCAAACAAATGTCTGGTCATTCAGGAAACATCATGATGAAACAACACAGTGCAAAATAACCACTTTGAAGTACACAGAGATCCGTAGTATGGAAGGCCAAAGAGAACAGCACCTTGCATGACCTCAACAAAGCTACAGTCATCTGCTCTGTGTCAGTACAAGGGCATAAAGCAACCAGCACACTGCCAAGTTAGTCTATGGTTAGACAGGCAATCCCTACGTAGGCTTGGCTCTAACTCCCTCCCAATGCCAGAGTGACAGACACACCCACATCAATGACTGGAGAGAGATTTACTTAAGTGAGGCATGTAGGGCCAGTAAGGCAAGATAGGATACAAGAGCCCAGTGTACATCCCGCCATACAAAACTCTGTAGCTATTTGAAGAAGTTCCTATTAACCTCTTGCTTCATCCTCAGTACCACCCTGAAGGAATGTGTTTATGGCAGACGTTAACAGGCCTGCCCACACCCTTGTCATGGGGGAAGGCACAGCCCAAAGAGCATGAAAAGAGGTCAAGCCGCAAGATAAAGCCCACAACAGAAACAAATGGCTAAAATATGTGCCAATGCCAACTTCAAAGGAGTTAAAGCAATGTAAGGCACAAACATAAGGCCCAAAGATACCATCTGATGTAGCAAATGCCCCTAACTTGCCTGTTGGCATTATGGTAACAGCAGTAGTATGTCATAGGCCTCCTAACACAAAGGAACACAGGACTGCATGATTCTCACTGATAACTTCAGTGATAACTCCAGACCTATAGAACTCAGTGGAGACTGATGTGTACCTGGACAGCTTGAAAAGCAGTGCTTCCTGTTCTTGTGTGCTTCAATCTCCATCTGCTTTTATAGTCCAGTCCGTCCTGATCTCCATCATATACATCCTCATCAATTGCTTTTTACCGTGCGTAACTTCTCACTCTCCCTCGGATTATCCCCTCACTTGAGCTTGCTTTGACCACTCCCATTATAAAAACATCCCACCTGAGCCAACTTGTTCCATCAGTAATACTCCATCTTCTTTCCATTCTTAAGCTCTTTGTACACAACCTTTATAGTTTCTAACTGGGCCTTCTCTGCTTGTGTGGTTCCTTCTCTTTGCAGCTGAAGATGTTTTTACCAGAATATTTAGTAATTCTTCTATAGCCAAGAGGTACACCAGTAACCTGTGATTTATGGGAAAGGAGAGAGGAATATGTTTACAACATATACATTCTAGTTGATGTTACACAGGTGTTAAAAACTCTTGAATCATGGAAGACCTCGCTGTGTGGGGAATTCACCATTTGTTTACAAAGGCTGCATCAAATCTCTCTCAGACAAAGCGCAATAATGAGTTGTTATAACTTTAATGATAACCTAGTCAAAGACCTCTGCCACAATTAGTTGGATGGAGTCTAAAGAAATGAGCTGAATAACTACTGTGCATGAAATGCAGAGCAGAACAAAGGAAACCAGGCCTTCAAGGGAGGAAATCATATTCAGAAGCTGGATAGAGTGACATTAGTAATGCACAGGAAGCTTGGGTAGGAGTGCTGTTCTGCATAGCTGCAGGAACGTAGCCTTAAATAATTACAAACTAAGCAAAATATAAGGGACACGGCATCTCAAGACTTGAGGGAAAAAGACAGTCTTGTTCTCCTTGGATTTCTAGGACTTCCTCTGTTTCTTTTCTGACCTCCCTAATTTTTCCTTCAATACATGCCTCAAAGACAACATCCTGTAACTAAGTCCAGTTGAACAACTCCTTTTGCCTACTCACCAAACTGATAGCTCAGGTCACAAACACTTGGTCTTTCACTAAACAAATCTTTGAGGAATCTAGTCAATGCATCACCCTTCAACTTTGTGTCTTCAGTCAAACTTGTGCAATGCAGGACATCTCCATAGTTCATTAGCCTGCTGAACTGCAGCTCTTTATCTTCTCTTCAGAACCTGTCTAGTCTTTCTACTCCCTAAGTCTCTCATTTGGTGTCAAAGGACAACCCTTGTCCCCTTATTCCCATATTATGCTTTCAAACCAGTACTTTCATGTATTCTCCCATCTTAGCACCAAGGTTTGGAGGGAGTTACCTCAAATTATTGACACAGCCAGTTAGCCATAAAGAAAATAAAAAAATTATTCTATAAATACCTTAGCAACAAAAGGCTGAGGAGAATCTCTGTCCTTTATTGGATGTGGGGGAAAGCATAGGATTGAGGAATCATAGGAATGAGGAAAAAGCTTAGGTACTCAGTGCCTTCTCTGCCTCAGCTGTTAATAATTACACCAGTTGTTCTCAAGGTACCCTTTATCCCTCTCTACAACCACCTGAAAGGAGGCTGTAGCCAGGTGAAGATCGGCGTCTTCTCCAAAATATGAAGAGATAGGTCAAGAGAAAATGGTCTCAAGTTGCTCCAGTTGATGTTTGTACTAGATATTAGGAAAAATTTCTTCACTGAAAGGGTTTTCAAGCATTGGAGCAGGCTGCCCATCAAAGTGGTTGAGTCACCATCCCTGGAAGTATTTAAAAGATGTGTGGATCTGACACTTGGGGACATGGTTTAGTGGCAGACTTGACAATGTCAGTTTAGTGGTTGGACTTGATCTTAAGGAACTATTTCAACCTCAATAATTCTATTATTTAATTATTTTTTAAAAAATCTTCCTTTTGTTTTCCTTTGCTATGATGATTCCGCGGTGGAGAAGAGCGATTACGCTGTTCATATATACATGAATACATACATATGTGAATATGTTGCCATGTTCACTCTGTGAGAATGGTGCCACTCACACTGGTCAGCTGAGTTCATTGCTGCCGCTGCTGCTCATCAACCTGCCTACATTCACCTTTCTTCTTTTCTCTAATAAACTAGAAGTTCCTAGGCACAGGTTTTTGTTTGTATTGGTGATTAGTGATGTCAAAACCAAATACGGATGAGATACCACTACACAGTAAAAGATGCAAGGCCCAAGGAGCAACTATTTTGAGCTAGTATGTTAAATACATATGGCACAAGAACCATGCCTGATTTCACTGAAGATAGAAAGGGAAATTGCTGATACCAATATTGCAAGATGGCATCCTTAAGCACTCGAAAGCAGTAACGACATCCAGATGAGCAAGCGTCTTTGTGATTCATTCCTACCTGCTTGTTGATAAAGAATATTACAGGCCACTATTGTGATTATCACCTTCTCTGCCAAACACAAGTAAGAATTCCATCCTCACTAAGGCTTGACAGTGAGTGAAGGATAGTCAAAGAAAACATGAATGTGAGTTCCTACACTGCTGCAATGGACTTCCAAAAGGACCCTGACTTCTGTGCACTTTCTCCTCTGCAGTTTGAAAAATATTTTTTCCTTTCCTATGTTACACTTCTACTGTTTTCCACGTGCAGGTAGATGGGATGTCATAATATCCTTGTCCTAGACAGCAGTATTTTCTCAGATCTTTCCTACATTTTCCATCTACTTAAGACAAATCTTGTTTAATACATGGTCTAACTAGGTTACAAATTCACTGGGTCAGATATTTTTCACCTTTTTTGACAAGTGCTTTGTGCAAATTCTAGGCAAATGGTAAACAGCGATCACCACTATAATACTAATAAATGCAAATTAAATGCTGCTCCAGGAGCTCTTCCCTCAGAATAGTAACTGTTAAAATTTATGTAGTAGTTCCCCCCACACCCCCAGACTGCAAATACATTTGTTAATTAATTGAGGCCAAATGACAATGCCATAATTAGCCAAGCCCAGGCTGCTCTTAATGGCAATGGGGCTACCAACAAAATGAAGGCATGTATGGTTCCAAGAAAGCATCCATTTCTGTTCACTGGATAGAATGAAAATATTGTTTATGCACGAAATGATTGGTTTTATGACAGCACTAACTCCATCCAGAGCTGGAAGGAACACAGGAAATGAACAGAAAGAGCTGGCATCTTCACTCAGCAGCTGGCAACCACTAGATGTGATCTATACAGTGTTTAAACAACAGGCAAAGGTTGGGTTATTTTAGCCTTTCATAAACAGAGGCACAACACATAGGGGTCTACAGCCCGACTATTGTGTGATGTACACATTGTATAGATGCTGAGTTACAGTTGTTAAGGAACCATACATCATTCAGGATACACACTAATCCTATCATGTGCTTGGAACCTTGCAGAGAACAGATTCATCATTCCTGTTTTGTTAACCACAGCCTTCCAGTGACCATCTATTTCAGGGAAGTCCTTTATTTTTCATGGACATTTTGTCTTAGGCAGTTGAGAGACCTAACAGCCAACAAGCTAATGAGTCTTATCACTTTTAAGAAAGCGGGCTCTTTACTTACAAAGTTGATTGCGTCAAATCAGCTATATATAGCTAATTGCTCTATAGCAAATACAAATGAAATTAATCATCTGCTTAGGGCACCGCAGTCTCTGTAAGCACTATACTCCATGGCAACAGTGTGGTATTGTCACTGTGTACCTCCTGAAGTGAGTCTATGCCAATCTTATGTAGGATGTAACAACTACAAATAAGGAATAGTGCAAAAGTTTGGATAGAACGGGAGTGATTCAGTTCTGAATTTCTCACCAATACAAATGATACAGTCTGCATTAGGGAGTAATACTGCCAGTTGTGCTGTCATCGCTTTAACACCATCCTTGTGTTTGGTGTATGCATGATTACACAGGTGACAAGGAAGGTCATGTTACTATGCTACTGCAAAAAAAAAAAAAGGTTTCTTTTGCAGGGACCTTCTCTCCGTGTCACAAACAAACTGACCTAGGACTGCCCATTCACTGTCAGCTATGTGCAAGCCTCCCATTCAGAATGACTTTGCTCAAAAACCCTGATGTGGCAGACACAGGAGCTGTACGTCTGCCCAGTGAAGGCACAGGTGCACACAAGTGGCTGAAATATCCTATTTCCTAACTCATCCGTCATGGGCCTACCCATGCAAACCTGTTGAATCCCAGGAGTACCATTATGACTATAACAAAAGGATAAATTTTGTCTTATGCCTTAGACTGTTGAAGTTTAAGGGAAAAAAATTACCTAAAGCCATTAAACAACTTCTGATTATCGCTTGTGGCCAGAGTGATCCTCTAGGATGATTATGAGGGTTTTCTCATCTGCCACAATGTCAGAAAAGCTGTGAACCGCATGTCTCACCTGCCTCTGCTCTACCAGAGGACAGCAAACTGGAAGCTGCAAGCAAGCAATATGTGCCTTTTCCAGGCTGCTCCTAATAAGAATTATCCCCAGGGGTGCCATTTTTCACAATCCTTACATATTACCTGTAGCTCTGTAATTTGATCTTTCTTTCTGGTCTTTCAAATAGCAAAAGCATTCAGAGACTTAAGAAAAAAAATCAAAGTCTTGCTGTCACTGGCTTCCAAAATTTTAACTTTTTCTGCTTAGCGCTGTAACAATTGACTGCAGAATATGTCATGACATGGGGAGGGGGAAAGCCAATAAATGTTGTTAAAGAGTCTTACTTTCATGTAGGTTGAAATCTTGCATCAAATGCATCAGGCAACACCACCTGAAAAGCTTGCAATTCTCAGCATCTCCATTGCTGGTATTATCATCAAAAGCCATGAAACAAGTCAAGTCTGGTGATAAGAGCTATGCCTGTCACTACTGAAGCACCATGCAGTTATCAAAGCACCAAATCACTGCCATCACCAACTGATGTTTATCTTGGACACACCAAAATTATTTAAGCAAATGGACCTTCTGAGCTAACCACTATGCACGGAATTAAGCTATAGATTTTGCATGGACCTACTGAAAAATAAAAAATCTACTGAATACCCCCTGTCTACCAAGGAAATGAACTGACTGAATATAAACTCTATGCATCAGAGGTTCATTTGTGGATGAGAACAATTAAAGAATAATCCATTTGCAGTTAGTAAAGTATTCTTTGTATGCTACTCTGCCCTATTACCATAATGTCTCACGTCTTCTCTAGCGGTAAGGTTATAAAAAACTCAGCCTATCTTGCTGCCTGTGTGAAGACCTGCACTGGGAAACAGCAGGAAGAAAGATGATCTGTAAAGCAGTTTCAATGGAAGCATTTCCCTTTTTCCCTGTTCTTAGTTCTTTCCTTCAGTAGAAGAAGGTATTTGGCCACTCTCCCAAAATCTTAGCATGTTCTGAATGTCCTTTTTCTTCCCAGAGGATGAAAGGAGATGCACCTACATCCTGCCACTATCAGCTGAAAGGATTATTCTTGGCTCCAGCACAGAGCTACAACAACAGTCTTCATTAGTGAAAAAGAGGTTTTCTATATTCATTTGATGCAAGAACATGAAATTACAGGTGATAAAGTACAGCAGAGGCTTAGTGAATGAGCTGGCCTGAACAAACAGAAAATCAGCAAGCATTCCCAGAAGAAAGTAGACTTTTAAAGATATGCTGGAAGATAAGTTCACTCATCTCTCACCACTCATTCTATGTGTGATACACAGCCTTTTGTGAAACAAGTATCTGATCTGGCAAGACTGATTAGACCACAATACAAATGCAGAGACAATAGTGAAGATGCTGATCACACACGTGTAGTTTGACTGCCATTTAGGTAACCACACTCTCACAGTGTAAATGAACTAACAGATGCTGGACTGTACATCAGGAATCCTGTTGTGACCCACATGTCTGCTCCTAACAGCCTACTGGTAATTAGTAATACGTGGTACCATTGTCAGATTGCTGCACTTCTAAACAAAAACTTCACTGTTTTTGAAGTCCAGGAGAGAGGGGATACACAGAGGATCTATGCAGCTCTTATCAATGCAACATCTGCCTTATGGTGCTCACAGTTAAAATTTTGTTCTGGATATTCTGCCCTCCTGCACCTTGAAACAAATGTTTGCACATAGACACACCCATATTGCCCACTGTTGCTCAGGTTTGCTAAAGATCTCTTGGTATTTGCTGTACAGAATATAGGTATGTGTGCATTCCTGTACACACACACACACACACACTTCCTACTACACTTCCTATGAGTTCTGCTGAGTACTTTTGTGACATTCCCCTTCTTACTCCCTTTTGCAAACTCTTTTGTTGCATACAGCACATGGGACTTGGGGATTTCCTGTTCAGCAGGAACCTTCGGATGGAGCAACAGTCGGCAGCAGTACGTCCTGTTTTCTCTCCTCCTTTAGGCGTAGTCCCATCTCTGATTATCTACAAGACTTTATCACTGTGATTCCTAAACTCTGGCATTGCTCATCTTCAGGTGACTTACATACCTGCAGCTGCTGGCTCTTTGGTGTCCCGCTGCACAACTGTTCTAACCAGAAAGTCAAGCACTGTTTGACCTTACTTCACCACTTTAGGAGCACTTGGAACCAATGCGTTGCTCTGTTGCTCCCTGGATATATTCACTGAGGGAAGAACATTCCTAGGGAGGGTCCAGCTCCTGAGACAGAGTGATAGGCACCATCACAGGCATAGAGGTTGGTGGTACTAAGGGGCTGACATGATCAAAAAATTGTGGGAGTGCTCTCTGCACTTCTGACTTGGCATGTTCTTTCCCTCCAGCAATGCCTGTTAGCTTGCTCCATGTATTATCTTCTCCATGTCTCAGACTTCCTCAACAAGCCCCTCTTCCACTCTCACACACTTTTCCTCTACTCTGAATCACAAAATGGTTGAGGTTGGAAAGGACCTTTGGAAGTAACTATGTCCAACCTCCCTGCTCAAGTATGATCACCTAGAGAAGCTTAATAGGTACTATGTCCAAATGGCTTTTGTGTATCCCCAAATTATCTCCAGTACCTCCTTTACAGCTACCCTTCAGCTCTTTATATACATAGATGAGATCCCTCTCTGAGCCATGTTTTCTGCAGGCTGACCAATCCCATCTCTCTTGGTCTTTCCTTATAGGAGACATGGTCTACTCCCTCAGTCATCTTCCTGGCCCTTTGCTGGACACTGTTCAATTGCTCTAGGTCTCCCTTGTACTAAGGAACCCAGAACTGTTCTCCAGGTGTGACATCACCAGAGACGAGTAGGGGGGAAGGATAACCTCCCTTGACTTGCTCTTTCTCTCTAGCTGTCCTTCCTTGTTCCACACACTTCCTCTTATATGATCCAGCTTTTTCTCATTATCTTTGTGTCTATCTAAATCCTTCTTAAAGACATTTGTAGGACTAGTATGCTGTCAAACTTTCACCTTGCTTTTTGAAGGACAGGGAATTCTTCACAAACCATGAGAATTTCATATGCAAATAGTGATCAGATCTCAAATAACCACCTTTCTTGATGCTAGGCAGTAAAAAGGTAACACAGTGTTTACTGTGAACCTCCACCAAAGCCATTAATAAAACCAACCAGAAAAAATCAACAGATTTATTTCTCATGATCAACTTTTTCCCCTTTCTCTATGTTGGAAGTTCTTCACTGGTTTTACCAAACAAAATAATAGGTAACAATAATGATGCAATCTACCCCCTTTAGCAAATATAACTGAATTTTTTTTTCTCAAAGATACCGCGTTCAGCACAAGAACAGCTGTGTCTTCACTAATGCCCTCTCCAGAGCATTGCCTTACATGGATGCATTACAGTCATCTACTTCCACAAAAGATAACTAGAATTAACAGCATCTGACTGATTTCTAATTAGCATTGGGAGGTAATATAGATATTAGCTCCAAATAATTTTACACTTTAGTTATTACTGTACTAGCACTGCAATAGCACCTAGGAGGGTCCTTGTGACAAATACAGGCAATGAAAAAGCAGTAACCTGTACCAAAAATTGGTATGAGGGTACCTTGGCATGGAGGTTGGACTAGATGATCTCCAGAGGTCCTTTCCAATCCTAACTACTCTGTGATGGTGTGAAAAAGCTTAGAAACAAGACTATGGGAGTCAAGAGGGCAGGAAGACAAATAAACAAAGAGCAAGACAACATGCCAGCAGTGCAGCTGTTAGTGCTGGGCAGAGTACATTGATTAGTCTTAGCACGTATTTCTGGACTAGCAGACTACCTCAAGAAGCATCATGCACTACTTCTGTTATGTGTAAAATATCTGTATTAATGTTTAAAGTACCTGTATTAATTAGAATGTATTGTACCTTGAAAGAGTTATATTATTAATCTCAGTTGGTTAGGTACAGTGACATTTAAGCATAAGCACATAGTATTTATAGCCACAGTCACTACAATACGCATGGCAGTTTTCTACCCTAATTAATCCACAAGAAAGATTGTGATATGAGAAACAGAGCTTTGAAATAATATCTAGAAAAAGAGGTTTAAAGGAAATAAAGTATAATTTAAGATTAGATAGGTTAAGATTAGATCATAATTAAGCAAAATTGTTATGAAGATTAGACATCAATAACAGACCAGGCATGTACCTAAGAGCTAAGCTATGCAGAAGTATTTTGTGTGCTCACACCATGGGAACATTTAGAGCATGTCTAACACAAGATTTGTTTCACAACATAAACTTGTGTAGTTTTAAACATACCAGTAGAGCCTTAGATCCGGCACAGTTGTGTAAGAGGCTGTCAGATGAAGTACATTTTTGTGCTGCTGTAAGCAACTTCTGACTTGGAATCTACCATTACAAATTTTAACATTTCATATTAACTTTAATTAGACCTGTAACTAGCATAGCCAAAGAAAATACTATATATAGATTATACCTTAGAGCAGTGGAGATAAATAAAAAAACCATGAAAGTTTAAAACAAAAAATTCAAGAAAATACTGCATGCATGAAACCATTTCACTTCCACCAAAGTAATCAAATTTCTTTCAGAAAGGCTGTTGACTTTCAATTTTTTCTCTATCCCCCTTATTTCTTTTTGCTGACTGAATGCAGCAAATGAGTTTTGGGGATTCATTCTTCCTTTTTCTCTTTTTAGGCCAGTTAAAGATTTTGAATATTTTCTCAGTTTGGAAGCATTAAAATCCCCACCAAATATAAGATAATAGGGAAAATAAAGAAAATAGAAACTAATTTTGAAAGGTATAAGAACAGACTGTTATAAAATTACTACTCTCCCTTACTGCCCTGCACCCTTTGCCAAAACAGAAAAGCTTTAAAATAATTCTCAAATATTTTAGAAAGTTCCAGAAGAAGAAAACTAAAATAAAGAGAAGAACTAAGAAAAAAAACCCACAAAAGGGAAAAAGGGAAAGGATGGAAAATAAGCTCATATACTTTTGATAATAGTTGTCCTATTACATTAAGTGACGAAAAGGAGTACGAAGGAAAGAAGGAAAGAAAAATGTAGAAAACTCAAAATAATTAGAAAAATATTTTGTGAAATAAACTTACAAACTCTCAATTTTCTACCATTTTGAATGAGAAACATCTTCCAAATAAATATTTTCTTTTCCCCTTCAAAATTTTGATCGCATGTTTAAAAAAATAACTCCTGCCAGCACCTCAAAACTTTTTTTCCAGTGTTCCCTCTCTCTCCTTACCAGGTAAATGGAGATGACTTTTTGCTAACTGCCAGTTCCATATAAACATCTGATTTTGCTGGCAGAGGAAGGAGAGAAAGCATTGAAAACAGGACTTACATTTAACAGGCCTTGGTAGAGCTTGGGTTTGAAACAAGGCAGAGAATCATCAAGGTTTGCAGAGACCCTCAGGTCATCCAGGTCCAACTGTTAGCCTAGCACCACCATGATCACCCCAAACCATATCCCCAAGTGCCACATCCAGACCTCCTGAACACTTCCAGAGACAGTGGCTCCACCACCTCTTTGTGTAACTTATCTCAATGCCTAACCACTCTTTCAGGTGAATATATTTTTCTAACATCTAACCTGAATCTCCGTTGGTGCAACTTCAGGCCATTTCCTCTCATGCTTTCACTTGAGACATGATGATCATGAACAAACAGGTGTAGAGTGACTGCTACAAGGAGGTTCTGGAAAGTGATTTAGCAAGCTTCATCCCTCTGTGCCTAGGAAGACAGTTTTGTTGGTATTAGCTGGCTGGATACTCAGATATAGAGGATTTCAGACCAGCTATTCCATCTTGGGTATTTACTCCTCAATGTATATTCAGACAATAGCAGCAAGAAAATAGTTTCACTGAAAAATCCCAGACCAGTTCTTTGTTAAAAACACCCAGAAATCCAGGGCAGAAATCCACTCTATCATGATCAGGTAACGGAGACCTTGATGCCTAAAGTATCTTTACTAAGGTTGTCATTCACAATAACCATAAACCTGACCCAAAACCATGCAGACAGCCTCAAGCTACAAATCTAGCAGTGCTGTAAGATATCCTGTTTCCCCAGATTTGCCCAGTGGCAGAAGCCTGGACATCAAGTACACAGAGACATTAAAGCACAACTGAGACAGCATTACGTGAAGAGGCAAACTCCTTGGTTACTCCTAAGAGTTTTCTAAATGGTGTTTGGACTCTCATGAGGTTCCCTTTTTCAGTCCTTTTGTTCAAATGAAGTGTCAAAGGTGAAACCTTCCCAAACGGTCTCTTCCTATCAATCTCACATCACCCTCCAAAACTTGTTGCCATATCAGTTTCTGGGAAAGACCAGAGCTCAGTTCATGGTCCCTGCAACTCCACACACTCCTTTAAAGATATACTCTTGTAGTAATTCAGGTGCTTGTATCTGGATTAACCCCAGGAATATACTGCACAAATGGTGCTGTGAGCATAACATTCAAGCCAAGGCTGCCATGAGTACCAGCAGTCCCCTTTCATGTGTAAGGTGTGTGTATATGCATGACTAATGTATAAAAATAATGCAAGTGCTCTGCAGTGGATTTAAAATGAAATTAGTGTCTAGTCCAGATAGCCCAGTTTGCATTTTTGGTCACATGGAAATAAAAGGAAGGTGGTACTCCTAGACACAGTCAGATATTTTAAGAGCAATAGTCACATTCCTTAGCAAAGATTGAATGAGTATGCCCTTGCCTGGAAATCAGCAGAAGCAAGAGGGAGGGAATCCTCCAGACCCTGCACAAATACATCCCTGCCCTACACCCCCATTCTTAATTACTCTTATTCTTCATTTCCATTATTATGCCAGTGCCTCTGGCACCGCTGCTTTCTCAGGAACTCCCTCTGCCTCCACTTCCCACCAGCTCCTTGTATACGAAACTCCTTTCACCTCATGGACAGGGAAAGGCAGACACCCTCTTTTCATCTTAATCCCTTGTAAAGCACACACTGCCTTTTACTGAGCTTCCCAATGCAATCAGAAATGGTGCTGCACAACTAATAAAAATAATTATCAAGCTTTGATGATCATCCAGGATGGTTTTTATGTGTTTTCTCTTTCCATTTGCACAGTGAGTCTCATAAGACTGAATTTAATTTTCCCTGCTTTCTGTGAACATTTAAAAAATAGTCTCATCCATAAAAATATCCAAAGCCTTGCACTGAAAGGCTGTTCTCATGTTTAAGCCCAGTTTCGCCCATACAGGATTTTGTGCTGTGCAGACTCTCTGTAGTGTCACAATAGTAATTAAATTTGCACAAAATCCTTCTTCCTCAAAGGATCACAAAGCGCCTTTAGACTTTAAAAGCACTGAAATACACCTGATTACTGGAATGGAAAGTTGTTTTCCCATCCTTGAAACCCCATCATAAAAGTAGGGATGAGGTCGGAGGTCAGTCTCAGGAGATGTGCAGACGCTGTCCATCAACCTGTGCTGTCAGAACTCTGGCAGGAATCCCAGAAGAAACCTGCCTGCCCAGACACACACCACCTCTGCAATATGAATGTGTTCCCAGTGCCATCTACCAGCCACCCAAGACCCCCACATCACCAAAGAGAAGTGATTTTTTTTTGCCTTCTTGCTTTTGCTCTTGAAGCAAATATATTTTTTAATTCAAATTCCAGTCTTCCATACCTGAGTCAAGTCAGAGTCACCTTCCAAGAGCTGTGAAGCAACGACACATCAGTTGAAGGATGTTGGCATTATTAGTATCCTCACCTCTGTGTTGTCTTTTTTGGGGATTTTTGAGTTTCTCTGGAATGAACATCACTCCTGAGCACCTCCCCATTAACACCTAAGCTCCTCCAGGACAGTGTTCCCAGTGACACACACACACTGGCAGAGGTCCCAGCACTTGAGAATAAAAGAGCATTCAACCTAGAACATGACTCAAACCCAACTTTCACATGCTTTTGGCTAAATCCTGCTTTCTCCACTGACTTCCTTGGCCAGAGTGTAATATATTCATTACATATAAAGAAATTAAAGGAATGGAAGAAAGGTAATTATTTTGCTTTTTTTTTTTTTTTAATGACATGATGTACTGTTTTCCCTGGTAAGAAGATGTCCTCATTTAGCAGCTGGTAACTGGATAAATGTCTGTCCAAGTAATATTGACTCAGTACAGTTCAAAGGAGACGTTAAAAGAATTTGTTTATGAGAGAAGAAATTGGCTGAGAGGGTTTTTTTTTACCACCCCCCCCCAAAAGAAACTATTGATCAGCCCTTCAGTTAATAAAATATAAAATGGTTTCAAGATCTTGTTATTGTTCCAAGCCCTCCTACCAAAACAACTTTTTTATCCAATTACTGATGGCCTTTAACAGAATAACTAGGCTGAACTGTAATTCCCTTTGTGTTGAATAACAGAATCAAACTAATCTTGTCACACTGAAAAAATCAAATATCAAACAAGGCCACTTATCATATCCAATTTTTGTCTTAGAATCTGCTCCTCTTTCAGGGCATATCTTCAACCAGGTCATACCAAGGCTTCAGTCTTGTATTCTAAAGCAAATGTGCTGTGATGTTGTCTGGAAGGAACCTACAGTGACAATACCAGGAAGAAGCAAAGAGAGGCGCAGAGACAAGAGAGAAGGTGGGCCATGATGGGTTGTCAGCAGGGTGGAGGCAACACCTGAGAGGACAGGGAGGTAGCTGGCTGATCTGGGGCTGTCCCCTTGCTCTGTAATATGGCCCTGTTTTGCAAAGTAAGGAGCCAATCTGTCCAGTCACCAGGGCTGGGATTCCCCATGGAAACCTTGGCCACATGGTTGGCAAGGGAGGGGTGGAGGATGAGGCAAGAGTTCTGTCAGAATCACTCCTCCACATCTCAGTGTGGGATGAGCCTTCCAAGATACAGAGCCATTCTCCAAAGTACCAAATGCCCTGAGCTAAAATCAGCACAATTAAAAGGAGCTGGCAATTTAATGGATGAAACTCTTCGCCAACTGGTATTTAAACAGCTGAAATGAAAGATTTAGTGTGAGAGTATGTTCTCTCTCACAAGGCAAAACAAACCACCCTACCAACGAAATAAACAAACACAAATCTGCTCTCTGTGCAAGGCTAAGTATCTGGAGAGAAAAGATTTGCACTTATGAAACCAGGACCAGATCCAAACCCACTGATTGCCTTGGCATTTCTGCTTAGGTCTGAATAGGCCAAAATCTGGTCAAAATCCCTTAAGACACGTTGGCAGATAAATTATTTTAACTTAAGATCCCACCAGCAAAATATAACACAATATATAAATGCTACTCTCCTGTTCATATTTTTTGCTCTTCTCTAGATACCATAAATAAAGAATTTTACTATTATTTTAATTCATCATTTATTCAATGTACTCTTTACACATGATCTGAAACCAAACCAAGCTGATTTGTGCCATCTACTGGTAAAGCAAGGATTTCCAACTCCTGAGTACTTTAGCAAACTTTAAATCTGTTTCAGTTTGTTATTAACTGTATACAAATGTGTTACTTCTTTGCAAGCAGTCTCATATATGCCCTATCTGATAACAAAGACTGCTCACATTAAGTGAAGGTGATTGCTAAAACCATGTTGGACAAATGAATTCATAGGCAGCTTTAATTAGAGTGACATTATTATGATTCTTTTGAAAAGTCTCAAAGGCACATTTTTAAATTAAAATTCTCACTCAGTAAGCCTGGATACTGTGTAAGACCTATTTCTTAGCTTGATGTGTCTTTCTGCTTATGAATTGCAGCGTTCATGTTGTGACAACTGCCAGTGTGCTCTTACACATCTGAATTACAAGTGTGAACCACTGTTCTGAGCTGAGGTGTTCACAGCAGAGTGGAGGCTGGGCTGCCCCTCCTGTACAAGGCACTGGCAAGACCTCAAACTGGCACAGTGTGGTTAAAACTCACTGTTCATAGTCAAAAAGGTTGAACTCCAGTTGTGACCAGCTTGCTCAGAGAAGCGCATCCCTGGAGAATGGAGATGCCCTTATAGGAGAAAAATCAAAATGACGTGACTTGAATAGTGTAGCAGAATGAATAAATAAGACATGCTGTCTTTGCATCAAGGGATGGAGAGAGAAGAGGTTTTTTCAGCTTCAGGACAGTGTTGGCGAAAGAAGAAATGGGCGTCAGCTGGCCATGAATATATTTAGGTTGGAAATTAGAAGGCTCCTAACCATCAGAAGAAAGAGGTTCTGTGACAGCCAGCCAAGGAGAGCGGTGGGGGCACAGAATCTAACTAGTTTTAAGATAGATCTTGGTAACTTAATGAAAGGGATTATGAAACATGGATGTCTACTACAGTAGAAAACTGGACTTGATGACCCAGACAAACCCTGCTAGCCCTCTGTTCCCACGTTTCCAAGAATGTTCCTCTGCTTTGACTTCAACATGGTGTCCAGCTTCGGACAGCAGTAGATTTAGTTGCCTGTCAGAAGGCTCCAAATTACGGAATAGTTCTGTTGATCCCAAACCCTCTCATTAGTTGGGTATGATTTGGTAGGAGTGGCCAATTGCCTTTTGTCTCTAAATCCTATGGTGCATTTGTCAGATCTGCCTTCTAAAGCTTTTAAACATAGTTTGTATTCATTTTTATAGTAGGCTGCAGGCAACTGGTGAATCAAAAGTGAATTAAGCAAAACCAGCCATTTTAAAGTACAATAGCTAAGGGATCAACTAAGATGTAATTATCTGTCATGTTTAGCAGAAACCACCATGACAGAAAAAAAAGGAGGTGGGAAAGTCACTGTAAGTACAATTTGCAATGTAAGTAACTTGGTAAAAGATGAGTATTTATTTCTAAGTGACCTCATGTTGCTTTTAATTTTGAGTATGCTTCCATGTAAATGAGACACTAAAAACTTCAATGGGTCAGAGACAGGGCCCAGTATCTGCACACACTGGATAGTTGCTTTAAACATAAATAATGTTCTGTTTAAAAAGGAGGGGACTTGGCTGAGCACCCAAACTTCCACTTGTAATGAGCAGAAACAGCAAACACTGGTTGACCACTGAATAAAAGAAAAATACCTGAAATCTCTCAAAGTGAGCATTCAAAATTTTATGTCCCTTTTGAAAATTCAGTTCTAAAGTAAACATATAATTAATCTATCAGCTGATACCATTTAAGAAGAGCACTCTACCTTTCTCTCTTTTTTTCCATTTCACCCTCCCCAGCTGCTACAGAGACAATTTGAATATAACTAAGTAGCAGTGCTGTGCTCAGGAAGTGATGTGGAAGTCTGAGTCCTCGTGAGCCTGTGCACAAAGAGCAGAGGAAACGCAACACCTGCAGTTCCCCTGGTACCTGATGGAATTCTGCACTTCCTGCTGTCTGTTACTAAGCACACAGCAAAAAGTTTTTATGTGGATCCTCTGAGAATAGTTTCATTTTCATTTCCTGAAGTAGGAAAATGTCAGCATTCTTGAACTACTTCATTCAGGTGTCCAAGTGAATCATATTTAAATCAGAAAAAGTGGAAATACAGGAAAGCCAACTTAATACATTTTCAAATTATATTTAGCTTATCTTCCCCTTTTTGGAAGGATTTGCAGTTTGGAAACACTTAGTCTGGCTGGACTCTGTTCAACAGCCGGAACATCTAGAAAGAACAATCTATCAGGCATCTCACAAAAACATTCCTCTCATGTCCAGCTGTACTTTCCATGCAGGGTGGAATAATTTGGGATAGAAGAAAACTGGGTCTAGGTGAGGTCCTCTGATCCTTTCTGTCACACGGGTATGTAAACTTCCTGCTTACCTGAGTAAAGTGAGTGGCGTCAGGAAAGTCCCTCTGAGCTTAGTGGGAAAACTAGTACAAGCAGAACTTGGATCACAGCATTCCCTTTTTGCCCAAAGATCGATGCCCTCACCACAGCTGCCCCGGGCAATAAAAGAAATAAAGACATTAATGCCAGCCTGGTCTTAACCTCTGGGGAACAATGCAGATGTCTTTCTCTTTTTGATGAATTAATTCTTCCCTTGATGACACAAATTGCAAAACTCTTCACATTTGCAGCATTTCTTCCTGCTAGGTTTCTACTTCCATCCCATCAGACTCAACAAAAGGAGTGCTGCTGGGAAATACACTGCAGGCAACAAGCGGGCTCCAGGAGTGCTCCCAAGTGGTTTTTTAAAGAGGTTCTGTAACTCTGTTTTCCTCCATCAGTGAAGGTGCACAGTTTGCTATTGCCATATATCCATCAAGTATATATGGTATGTCCTGAAGTGAGCTCTAAACTTTTTACCTTGGGCTTTTCATTTTCTAAATGAGAGGTAAACATTCCTACTGGTGTTCTGTTTCTTCAGATGGCCTCCCCAGAAAAAAGCAGAGTATACTGCTGTTAGTTTAGATTGCTCACTGATATTTTAGATGACATAATCTGAACTGCTGCTGGGTTGGTGTCTACACAATGTCATAGATCGTATTCTGTAAAGGGTCAGTAGAAGCTTTAAAAATGCCTTTAGGTAGGAATTAATAAAATCTTCCCTTCACCTTCCTCCTACTTCTCACCCTTAGAAATAAACAAAAAACAACCAAGTGGGGAAATCACAGAATCACAGAATCGCCAGGTTGGAAGAGACCTTCAAGGTCATCGAGTCCAAC
>VZRQ01009365.1:852131-881766 GCA_013397975.1 Machaerirhynchus nigripectus | reverse complement strand
TAAACAACCCCAGCTCCCTCAGTCATTCCTCATAGGGCTTGTGTTCCAAGCCCCTCACCAGCCTTGATGCCCTCCTCTGGACACGCTCATGAGAAATGAGACCACACAGAAGCATGTTCAAACGTAAATATGAACATACTTGAAACTATTTTAAGACTGAGACTAGTAAGCCACATCATTAACATTACTGTCTTCCTGATGGCAGCAGGAGTTACAACACTTCCTTTATTTTAAACATAAGATTTCATCATTTCAAGCATAAGATGTCTGATTCTCGTCAGTGCACCCTGAACCTTTTCTCACTTGAGTGATCACTTATTCTTCTCTTTTTTCTCTTTCAGGAATTGTTTCTTTCAGGAGTAGTTTCTCTAACAAACATTCTGTAGCATGATTTTTTATTTGAAAATACCTTTACCAATGAGATTCTGGAAAATACTACTCCCATTAACTGGTACTTTTCATATTGGATTTTGTGACATTAGCACCCGAAAAATTTACGATGTCATTCTCAGCTTCATTTGATGTTTCTTCCCCAGCTTAGATGTTGCTGATACCATGGTTTTCTTGGTCTTTAGTACCACAGTAATCTAGAAGATTGCTCATGCCATTTACAAAATGGGTTGTGCCAAAGATGCTTGCATGTGTGTAGATCTTAGGATTTGAAAAATCAATAAAAGAAACATACAGCTGTGATCTCCCTATATTTTGAATGTAATAATTTTAACTTAAGCCAGGGTAATTGCAACTTAATACAGATTTAAACCATTAGTTTCATTCCCATGCTATGACCACAGTAACAGTAGCTTCCCACTTCATAGCTTGCTTGTGTTTTTTTACTTCCATGTAATTGCAAAAACTGGCAAATATATGTGCTGGGATTTTTTTCTTCATTGGTTCTAAAGGAAACTCAAGATTTGCATTTTTGCAGATAGTTTTCTGAGGTCTCAGATGTTAACTTTGAATTTCTTTATTCCACTACTAAATAAGGTTTTACCACTAATTCAATAATGTCGCTTTTCACTTCAGATGTTAAGACCCTGTATTCTTGGAGTGCAGGCAAAAGATCAAAAAGCAATTGGATTATCCCAGTTGAACAATTTACCACTCACTGCCTTACCTGATCTTTTGCTTCTAACCCTCTGCCTATGAGAGGTAAGAACATGGCTTAAATCTCATCAACAGCAATGCTGGTGCTTGCTTTTTCAGCTCTATATCTTAAGAGCAAAAACATAGATTCTGGAAAAATACAAGAATATATATAAAGAGAATTCTGCAATGATAAACACAGGGCAATCGCTTACGCAGCATTAATGCAGTAGATACGCCTAGAGAGACCACTCACCGCTTTCCAGGAGATACAAAGTTCCTAATGCAAAGGAGCACCCTTCCACACGATACATATTCTGCCTCTTTGCCATCATAGTTGTTGAGTGCATTCACAGTCTTGCTTCAGAAAAAAAATGCTCACATTTTGGTGTCCCAACACTGAGCACAATGTAGATGCTAATGTACATAGAAACATTATGAAATATTTGCTGCATAATGTCAGTACTCCTGATGGGACCAGGGTGTTTTGGAGATTGCTCCATGGGTAAGCCTATCTTTTAGCACTTAATTTAGAACCCACCAGAACATTTCTGCATGCAGAGAGGAAAAACACTCTAAATAACAGCTCCACAGATACCACTTAAAAATTTCCTTGAATATGTTCCATCTAACAGGCACTGTATGTACTTTTAACTATATGAAGCAGCTGGTTTATGTCTACATGAAGCAACAGTAATGTGAGTGAGTGGCAGACAGTGTATTCCTGTCAATGGAGGTTTGCTTGATGGCACCTTGTCTCCCTTTAATATGGACATGAAAGTTAATGAAATTAATTAGCCTTACATGTTCTCAAGCCATGATTTAAGCCATGGACAGACACCCAGTTGGAGTGTGAGGGTGTGATGCGGATGTTCACCATGCAGGGAGGCGGAGCTTGACAAAGCAAAAGCCCAACTTTCAAATCCGGGTTTATTCAAAAAACTGCACTGGACTGAATGGACCTACTGAAAAGCTGAGTCAAAACTTCCAGATCAGGCTCCAGATAATTAATTTCCAGTAATTTGGCTTGGCAGGCACTGCTGATCTCCAGCCAAATACATGAATAGCAGCAATTCGTTGGTGGGTGGGGGGGGGAGAGGGAGAGTGTGTTAGAATTCCTGATTATCTGGAGAAAGTGCTTTTATGCTGTGATTGCAGATTTACACTGGTTCAGCCAGCACCAAAGCAGAAAGCACTGGTACTGATGTGCACTATTTAGAGGCATGGGCTGAGCTGCAGCCACCTACCCTGCAGCCCCTGTAACCACAGTGTTTGCCACCACCAGTCCAAAGCACTCCCACCTAGGTAGCCTGCAAAACCAGATACAGAGGTGAGCTTGATAGCTGGGTTCTGTTCAGTGTGTTTTGCCACAGGAAAAATCTTGATGGTTCACACTTCTGTTGCATCTTAAGGAACGAAAATTCTCACCTCATAAAAGCATACTCTATTTGAGCCAAAATACTTCAGTGATAATACTGGTATATTCACCCAGAGCAGTGATGAGGAAGAGAATTAAGTGAATGAGAATTCAAAGCTTACCATGGAGGCTAACTGCTCCAAATGAAGGAATTTTATTGACAGCATCACTTTAAACAACACCACATTACTTTCTTGAACTTATACACTGATGAACGGAAAATATGACAGATCTGTTTTCTGCCTGCAACACGTCTAAAGATCATGAAAAGTCACTGGATAACTGTCTTTGTTTCTGCATGAGAAAAGTCAACAGCAGGAATATATGAACTGTAAAAATGCTGGCATGGCACTATTTGACTTCACTCACCTTGAAATCCGTGTTTGAAAGATACGGTATTTTCCACCCAAAACCTTAATTTTAAAGAAAGATGAGGTTTTTCCTCCATTTATTTCCCATTTTCTCCTGTACGTATACGAATTTTGAGACCGGGCATAGTTCTGTTTTTCAGCACATGGAAAAAATGAAAAGAAGGTAGAAATGCTTGCATGTATTGTTAGTGGTATGATAAACAGAAAATACCTGATGGGAGTTTGGGGCAAAATTCGACTCACAGTTTCACCCAAGAAGTTATGGAAGCTATTTACCTTTGGAGAAGTTATGGCAATATAACTCAAATTTTGGGCACAAGTTAACAGAGAAATTCCATTAAGAGGAATCCTTTTCTCAGCTTTGAAGACCTCTTTATGGTTTCAGGAAGAACGTCTATGGTGGAAGACACAGCAGAGTTTTTATTAGGGTGTTTGTCAGTGTGCTGTGGTTAACAGAAATTATGCAAGATTTGTAACTTACCACCCTCCTTTTCTTCATTCCTAAAAATCCAGTGCCAGAAAACACAAGGAGCTCTGCTCTGTCCAGAGAGAAATTTATTCTGAAACTCCTGTCTTATATAGATTTTGTGCCTCCACAATATTTCCACCTTCCCTTATATGTAACTTATTTCCATTAAGTCACATGTTTTGAGGTCTAATTCACATGTGTTTCTAAGGAGCAGACAGCCATGGAGTGACTGTTTTGTGTAATGACAAGTAACAGCACAGAGCGGAGCAGTGGTTGCCAGCAGGAAATGCAAGTTGACAGGCTTGTACAAATGGCAGCACTTAAAAGGGATGAGCAGTTAGCTTTGCATTTGCATTCCCTGTGCCAAGAAGGGGGAGGCAAAGTGTTTCCTGAGAAAGAGTATGAAATGCAACTTCTTTCCTTTTGCTAGACAGGTGTAGTGCCATCAGGGTCAATTCTGTCAGCGCTAGCCAGACAGGAAGAATCTCTCTTGGCATGTTTCGTGCACCTCCTGTAGTCATGGTTAGCTGTGCTAATAGTCATGGGCAACATCTGGCTTGCCACTGTAGAAGTGCAAGAAAAGGTGAAGGACCATACTGAGGTCTCAAGCCAGTGCCCGAAGGCAGATAGCATCTATCCCATCAATTTCATATATCCTAACCAAGCAAGTAAGGGGCAAGAACATGAGTTCGGGAGAACACGGAGCTTTTACAGATGCACAATGAAAATATGGCGCACAAGTGAAAAATGGAAGGGCAAAGGACAGCATGGAATTCTGGCATGTAAAATTTTTCTTTCAACTGTAAGTGGATCTATATGCTTTGAGAGGCTTATATGGGGTTTGGAACCAAATAGATAAATATAAAGCAAATGAGCATTTGCAGAACTGAAAGGTATGTCAAAAGAAATTGCATTCAGAGAAATATGTACATCAGAAGCCCATCAGCAGCCTTCCTGCATTAGAGATCCAGAGGCCACTTAGCAGCTGCCAACAAAATGGTTGGTGGGAGCTTGCCAAAGAGAGCCACATGCTGTTGCTGGAAAAAATCTTTCACAACTGTGCTTGGCATATATGTCTGGAACTGCCAGGGAGCAGGAGAGACCAGCTAAACTGCACACTTTCCATTGACCACAATTAGTATGAATATACTTAAAATCAGGAATGTAAGTGCAAGCTACCAGCAGCCCTGCACTTCATCTGTATGCACCTCTGTCTGCAGTTTAAGTGCTGTCCAGGTAACACCCAAGGAAATGAACTGATAGATGGACAGCAAATGAGAACTTGGGCCAACAAGCTAGGTGACACAACAGTGCCAGACCCCCATATTCCCTCTTTCGAGAAACTTAAGGTCTGTGTTTCAGCTGGGAACTGGCACATAGTAATAAGAACATGCAATTGTTGCTGTGTGAGAGTAGAACATTTTTGCTGCCAGTACTAAAAGAAGATGCTGACTGATAACTCAGAGCCTTTGGTCATCTCCAGTTTCAGAGATGGGCACATGTCAGCCACCATCCAGCCTCATTCGTAGGGAAGGGGCAGCCAGAGTACAGATGTCAACAGTTCCAGCTATGGACTATTCATGAACTATGCAATAGTTTGAAATTACCCATTTTTAAATGTCTGAAATACCAAGAATGTTTTACATCCGTCATGTTTATTCTTTTGGTATTATGTGAAAGAACTGTCTCCAAAATCGACACAGGTGATATTCCTGTAGCAGCTGCTCTATTCCAGTTCCATAACATTGGTGGAAATAAACACATCCAAAATATTTCTCAAATAAGCAACTCAGTAGCTTCAGTTATAATGAAGACTTGTAGCATATTCCCGTAGCACACAGATTTATTGAGAATCACGATACAGATATTGCTCTAGACCTAAGAACTTTGAAATACACATTGTGAATGTGAATCATAGTGAATCATAGGTCATTTACACAGAACAAAAGATTCTAGATTAGATCATTAGGGGGGAAAAAAAAAGGACAAAGGCCACATACATGAGGTGTATATATAGTACTTTCAAATGAATGTAATAGGAAAAAATCTTTCTGTCTCTGTCTCACAAGCAAAGAAAACTGGAAATGTAACAGGATATTCCATTTCTTACACTTGTCATGATAATTTACGCACTGACAGAGTAGAATGTGGTAATTTTTCTGCATAGACGGAACAACTTCTACTACTTCTGACAGGAAACAATCATTTCAGGTTACCATCTCAAGAACATCAATCTCCAAAACCTTTCTCCAAAATAATTATTCGTGCATGACATTCAATCAGCAGCATCCATTTTTTCTTGCAGAATGTTCCAGACATGACTGTCAGGTCCCAGTTTTTCCTGTTTGAAAAAGCTGAAGTCTTTTTTACTTTTTGAAAAGAAATTGCTTCAGCATAGATTACTAGGTTCTGGAAATCATCTCAAAAGAGACTTGAATGTACTTTACTGGTTCTTTTGACTGTAGTCACAAGGAGTGCCAAGTCCTCCCTCAGAAATTGCTAAAGAACGCACTCAAAGAGAGCTATGAGCAACCGTTCCAGGAATCATACAGATCCAAGTACATTATAATACTTCCAAAATAACAGAATTATTGTCATTCAGCTTTACTCATGTTCTCACTTAAAGACCAGCATAACAATCAAGATTCAGGGGGTTCCTGGCCTTAAGATTGGATGTCTTTAAAAACTAGTTTCATTTCATCTGATTTCTATTACCAGTTATTTTAAATGATTGCCATGAAATGAGGTGCCACATGGATACCAGAGGATGCTTTAGCACAATTACATACCTAATAATCCACATGTTTTACTAAGCTTGCTGAAAGTTGGAAAGTAGATACGAAAATGAGCCCATATTTTTCCTTTCAAAGTTTCCAGGGCCTTTCTTCCTCTAAGTGAGCAGATATTACCACTAAAATATTTCTGCTGTAATATTTGACAAGAAGGAGGACAGATATAAAAAAATTATGGAATTTGGTTAAAACCACAAATGGTAAAGGCCAGTCACAGTTCAACAGGCAATGACATCTAGTTACGAGCGTGCTGAAGGAAACACTCACACCGATGGCCTTGCTCTGAATTAAAATAACCAGATCTGTGAAATGCAATTTGCATTCTGTTAAGCAAGCTGTTCTCGTCTGGAGCTTTCTTGGATGGCTTAATTGCCTGGCTGAGGAACTCAGTGTGATGTTTCCCAGACCCTTGCTAAGGGACTTTCTACCCCGTAAGCACTTGTATGGCTGAATTGCAAAAATTGAGCTGAGACCCTTCTCAGCCAAGCACTTACATACCTGCTCTGGTGTTACCAATACTAGTAGGACTTAACTTCTTGTCTATACTGCATCTTTGGTCTAAGATAGAAAAAATATTTGGATGTAAGAACTTACAGGGAAAAGAAAATTTTTACATCAGTGATTACAGTTTTTAAACCTTAAAAAGCAAAAAAATAAGAGTGACAATAACTGCATTCTTCGTCTTCAAAGCACCTCATAGTGTCAAAATTTTTAGCTGCTGAAAAAGCAGGTATAGGAGAAAAATAAATAATATCATTGGTGTTTAACACTTAACATAGAAGAGGGAGCTGAAAGACATTTCAGTCACTAGGTTACTTACATACTACACCATGTCTAGAAATCAGAAGTTTCCAAGACCTTACGTAGCACTTGTTGTTTAGCCTCCTCTGTTTTGGCGCTTCTCTGCAGCACAGCTAATTGGAACAGTAGGAAATCATAACAGACAGAGCTGTGATACATTTTCTTTCTAGACCAAGCAATGAATCCTACTTGTCACAACCTAAAAAAGAAGAAACAGTGGTGGGTTAAGCACCAACTTATTTGATGATGATTAGGAGCAATTTCTAATATAACCCCTTAAGTTTCATGGATACCTGATAAAACAACATTAATCCAGACAATGAACTTTATTAAACAGAAGCAATAGGAATAAAAGGGATGGAAGTGAGACTCAAAACAAGATAGACTTAAGTATGGTAAGAGATGTACCTACCTGATGAAAACAAACCAACGACATTATTTACAAATTGCAAGATTAATATTATAAAAGTATACTAAGCCCTTCAGAGAAACTCAACAACTAAATCACCCACATGCAAAGGAAATTCAAACAGAATTTCTGACATTTACCAAGTGTATTATGCAAATTGCTAAGCACACCATAGGCATAATAAAATGAAAACTGTTAAATTGATCTGCCTGCAGGCTACTGCAAACGGGTCAGTCCCACCCTTTTCTGCAGGTCCTATTGCAGTCCTGGCCCATACTTTGTCTCAGCCCTAGCAAATATTCGATTTCAGTGCACATCAGATCGTATTGCTAATCTAATTTAAATCACTTCTTAATTTTCAGTTAAATTTCAGCTGGACGCGCAGCTTTTCCCACAGCCTCCTGAAGGCTGGAACTGGTGTAAAGGAAGAGGCAGGAGCACACGGTGAGGGCAAAGCTGGGCACGGATATTGCTGGTAGCATGGCCATGCATCAGCCCAAACTCTTTATGAAACTCTGTGAGCATGTGAAAGCAAAGCAGCAACCATAAAAGGCCAGACAGATGTGAAGTCAGAAAGATCAATTAAAAATCAGTTTGAGTTGGTTTTAATGACTTCTGAGTAAATATACATTTTATGCCACTGAAATATTGATAAGTGCTTACCTATTACTATGTTACAGTAGTTTTGAAACTGAGTAAAGTGTTCAAACATTTGGTTGCTTTACACAAGAACAGGATCCTTGGAGTCCTGCCGATGTCCTTATATGGCCACCTCCCCACTCTACCTGCCCTGCTTTTCATTTCTTCACACAACCTTGCAAAATCGTTAATAAAATACTACATATTTGCAATGAAGCAGGAATTAGTTCCTAATGAGACATTCACAACAAAAAGCAGCCATCTTCTGCTGAAAACAGCTCTCATGTTGGAGACAAAGCTATTGCAATTTGGAACAGCTGGTTTTAAGAAGATTGAATTTTCAAAAGTTTCATAAGTTATTTAATACATATTAGTTACCTGAACACGCAGAAGACAACACAATTTTATGTATGTCAACGGTAAAAAAATAACATAAAAAGGCATAAGCACTATTTCAAAGGGAAGGTTTTGGTACAGAGCTAGATTAAAAGCCCAGAAAATTAAGATTGACTTAATGTATAACTCTGAACAAAAAGGGAAGTAAATCCAAAAGAGAACCAGACATGAAGATAAAAAAATATGATCAATGGAAGACCTGTCAACAACAAACAATATCTGAGTCATTAGCAACAAATCATCCACTGTAGCTTGCATCACTGAGATCCAGCTAGATGACATTGCAAGCCTTGTACTAACCAATGATTCTCCATCCCACACAAGCAGGACAAACCATCTCCCAACACTATCTATCTTCTCCACAAATATCACATTTGAAAAGATAGATCCCTTATGTAAGACTAATTCCACTGGATTCATCTACTGAGCAATAAAAACAAATTGAATGTAAAGTCACATGACATAAATAATTTAAAGGTGAGTCCAGTGGTACTTTAATATGGGCACTCAGGAAAGATCTGTCATTCTGGGCCGGCTCAACACACACATTATCAAACTGAAAGTTCTTTTCTCTTCCTCTGACGTCTAGAAGCCACTACTAGTCCTGCTCACAGGGCCTATCGCGTCTGTGTCTTTTGTCAATGCTGCATTTTGAGCACAGTTTTTATATATCTTTAAAATGTTGAGATCATAGAAACAAAACCACAGAAATGTTGGATGACAAGATCTATTTTAACTCCTAGCTATGAAAAGGAAGTGTATTAACGTATATATACACATATGTGCCAGAGTGTATAAATATCTGAAGGGAAGGTGCCAAGAGGATGGATCCAGGCCCTGCTCAGTGGTGCCAAGCAGTAGAAAAGAGGTAACAGGCAGAAACTGATACACAGGAAGTTCCACCTGATCATGGGAAAGAACATCTTTACTGTGCAGGTGACCACACACTGGAATGGATTGCCCAGAGAGTTTGTGGACTCTCCCTCATTGGAGATATTCCAGAACTGTCTGGACACAATCCAGTGCCATGAGCTCTGGCATGACCCTGCTTGAGCAGGAAGGTTGGACCAGATGACCCACTGTGGTGCCTTTCAACCTGACCCATTCTGTGATTCTGTGAGTAAACACAAACTGTCCCTGACATTCATGTGTTCTTGAAAGTTCTAATGATGGAAACTCTACAACCAACAAAACCTCACCTGTCCAACTGCTAAGAGTATCCTACAAAAAGACTTTTATAGAATTTAATATGGATATCTTTTATTCATGTCGGCAGATTGTCTCTGGCCTTATCTCAGCCAGCAATGGTAACAGTTTACTGTTGGCCTTCTTGTCAAAAAGAAATTTATTAACTATGACATCTTCCAGAATGGTTTGGTTTGGTTTCTTGGACTAGCATAGAGGAAGATTCTAGATTAGATCTTTCATTTTTTTTATTTTCACCTCTGGGCAACTCAAAATTTTTCTAGTCCTTTTCAAAGAATAATGTTCCACACTGGACAGTAATCCAGATGAGGTCTCATGAATGCCAAATTAGAAAATAAGGATTTCCTATTCCTACATACACATTTCTGCTAAATTTATTCCTGAGAAGGTTTTGGTGGTTTTGCAAAGACATTACACACTTGATTTAAAAATAATCAGTCAGGTCTTGAAACAGCCAACAAGCCGGTCAGAAAAGACTTTCCTTCATCCTTCAAATGTGCAAGAGCCAAAGATACCCAGAAGAAAACATTCCTTGAGTTGATGGTCCAAACCTCCAAGCCTTTCATTCATGAGCAAGCTTTTAGGAAAGTCAGCTCCAGACTGTACTCAGAATCTCTTAAATGAGATTGTATCTCACATAGAACACAACCTGAATGTAAGACCAGGAGCTGTAAATGACACTTTAATGAAAAGGTGTTTTTATTTCTTTTTATAAAGGTACACGGGATTCAGTATGTATAGTTCAGTGTAAAATACTGCTCAGACACCTGAGAAAGACTAGCAGTCTAGGTAGTCCTCTGGAGTGAGTGGACTCCTTCAGTCTGATGACATCTGATGACAAATATCAATGAACAGGCATTACTTCCAAGATCACAAACCCCTTGTCTTTCTAGCTCTCTACATGAAATTACAGGTTTATTTAGAAGCTCCAGCTGCACAAAATGCTGCAGGACATCCTATGATCAGCACAATCTACCATAAAAACATCTGACCCATCCTCCCTTCTCTTCACTGGCCACATTAGCTTGCTGCACCAAAGTTCACAGTCTTCATCTTTTACCTTGAAAATACTCAACTTTCTGACAACATGCAATAAAAATTATTTCAGTTTTAATATGCACTTTTAATATGCACTGAAACAAAAATACAGATTCTTATATATGAATTTTTTATTCTTACGTGCTTATAAACTCAAAGGGAAATGAGCTTTGACTCACTGTACACAATTCAACTACATCGCACACAAGAAGTAATAAAGATGTTATTTTGCACAAGGAATGGGACAAAGTAGAGAATTTTTATAAGAAAGTACAGCACGGATACGTCCGAGATAGGCTGAACATTTGACTCAATGGATCCTGCAGAGCACAGGTGAAAAGGACAGAGAGACACGGATCTGAAAACATAAAAGAGGAGGGCAAAGAGTATGAGCAATAAGCTTGGGCCCGGAAAACCTATGAAAGGAACTAGAGAATGTTTGGATTGCTTTATTTTCAAAAGGAGACGAACAAGCAAAAACTTAATAAAGTATCAGATACCCAAGATAATCATGTCATGTTTTGTAACACAGGAAAATGTATTTAAATAACATCAACAAATATTTTAAAAATTATTTAAAACATTATTAATAAAAATATTTTTAATGGGACATTGAAATGCCTGTGTGTAGAATGACTGATTTGGGAACTTTTTCCTACAAGAAGATAATGAGACTGAGAAGTTAGATGGAAAAGCAACTACATATTTATGTAGAGAGCAACAGTCCTATAACACAACAATAAAAACTGTGTGAAGAGCATATCAGACAATGAGTACCAGGCCTTAATCTCTTAATTACTAACCTGTCGGATCCGGGGGGTGTTCTGGTGGGGTGCTACAACCTCCCGAACCAACTCTAACAGAAAGTTGCTCAGCAGCCCCTGCATTCACACAGACACACACATGCTCCAGAGAGCTTCTCGACAGGTCAACGGCAAAGAGGTAGGAAGTGTCCTCGTGTGGAATTCCATGGCACAGGCTTATTTGAGCCCCATGCGTGAAAGGCACCAGGGACAAAAGACACTGAACAATAGAGAGTTCCAGTTTATATACGGGGGTGGGGAAAGCATCAGGGACAGGGGAAGTACACAGGTGGGACCTTGACATATAGGGAAAAGGGGCAGGGAAATCAACAGGCCAGTCAGGGAAACAGAACTGGGGTACATTAGCATGGTAGAACAAAGCATCCTGGGAGGCCTCACCCTAACCTGGGGACATCTCTCGGGGTCTGTCCCCTTAGGGGACTCTCTCATTCCCTGATTGGGATAGTCACTGGCTCCCACACTAACAGATAAAATAAAGTCTACTGATGGGGAAGACAGTGCCTTGTCTGCCCACTGCAGGGTGTTCCTCTTTTTCTCTGAACCATCTGGAACTCGGTGCTCTCAGATCCATCCCCCTGGACTTAAAATCTCAGTCAGCATGGCAACTCCTAATATCATGAACAGACAGATTCATAAAAATATAACACCAAATTACAATAAAGTTTAATTGAGTTTTACAAACGAGGAAAGCATCAAAAAGATTTACTTGTGAAGAGTAGCTGCACTTCCTTCTGACCATGCGCAGAGAGATCCTCCTACGTACTTCTTTCCAATATTGCAACTCTTGAAAAAGTCCCTTCCATCCAACTCCAGGTGATTTTCTGATATTGTAGACAGTTATCCAAACACTGAGATACATTTATACCAGAAAAAGACTTTAAGTGAGGATCAAAACATTGAGTTCCCAAATTCATTATGGGTTTTATCTATGTCATTCAAAGGCTACTTGCCCCAAAAGACTTTGCAAAAAACCATGCAGCTCTTGATCAATTTTGAGGATAGTTTTGATGGAAAAAAAGCTATTGGAAAAGGGAAGGGGAAATTTACTGTTATTAAACCTTAGTAAATTAATAAAATATATTCTTTTTATTAAAAAATAATTATAAGGTTTATTCTACCAAAAAAAAAAAAAAAGCGATATTGGATATTGCATGTATGGTTTACAATTCATTCTTATCCATATGAAGTTCATTTCCAAATTCACTTTGATACTATGTCTGAACTAAAAAGAGCAGAGGTTAAATAGGAATGAAACAGGAAATGGAACAACAAATAAAAACTCTGAAACAAAGCCCTACGTTTTCTGTAATCTGGTCACTAATGGCTTTATGCAGCAGGAAAACTACACATTGCGGGGGGGGTATGGAAGGCAGCAGACTGTTGTGTATCCAAATTCTGCCAGCCTTCTCAGCAGAAAGCTGGCTGGTGTCCAAAGGTCTAACTACAAAATACAAAAATGCAGTTCTAAAAAACCAACCCTTTCAAGCTCCCTGATCCACATTGCTGAGTTTTTCTTTTTGGCATCTTTTTTTTTTTTTTTTTTTTTTTTTCTTTTCAGAAACAGCTGTAGAAACATTCTTTTTTAATAATTCAGAAGTTTACCCCAAAACTGGATTAGAAATGACATATCTGCTTAATCTTGGACCAGAAAGCTTAGGGCAGATTCTTTATAGACATTTCTGGCTACAACTCATGCCCCCACAAACACACAGTGCTCATGCATGGTCTCTTGGCTGCCTTTACGTGTAACCATCTGTTAGGCAGTCGCCCATTCACCAGCAGTTCCAGCCTGTTTCACAATCGTCTTGAACCCGAGCGAGAGCTGGCTGAGATACACAATTGTGTTGTTGCCACTCGCAGGAAATATCTTTGGCCTGACTGTAATGTCAATCGCACTGATCTCACATATTTCTGTAGATTTTATCACATCACATTTTAAGTAACAGAACTTAAAGCCAAAATGAGCAGTGAGTGGATAATGCAAAATCTGCTTTGTAGGCACTTGTAACTCTGGTGTTTTGTAGGAGAAGCTTCTCAGTAATTTAAGGAAATTAGGAAAAGGATTGGCCCCAAGAGTCACTGACCGATGGGCAGTGATACTCATCTAATCCCAACTTTAGCAACATTACACTTTAAGCTTAAATAATTTGACCTCACATGGCTATAAGCAACATGAGAACAAACCATGAGCTGTGTGATTGTTGACAAGAGACCTTAAAATACAAGTTGCATGGACATCTTGTTATGGAGGTGTAGGAAATACAAATCAAAACTGAAAGACCCAAGTGAGACCCTTAATTATATTTTAGTCAAACTTGACTGCAAATCTGTGAATGAGACTAGTGTTTCCTATTCTTTCAGGCAGATTTTGCACTGAATTTGATAACGATGCTAAAAACCTCCTCATAGTCAACATTTGCATCTTCACCAAAATTTCTCCTTTAAGCGGTTTCTTAAACAAGAGAAGACAGATGTTTGAGAAACATAAAACAGATCCTTCCATAGAATAAAAAGTGAAAAAATTTTTATCATTTCACTGGGACGGATCATTCTTCCCTATTTTTGGTAAGTCAAAACTTGCTGTGTAAGGTAATACTTTAATTAGACCAAGTGGTATAGCTGGAAAAAATGGATATGCTTTCAGTACAAGTACGCTAAGTACTTTCATGATCCGCCTGCAGCACATGCCAATACCTCTGATTTTGGAGGCTCACTATTGCCAGGGCTTGCCCAAATTTGGAAAAGTATTTGGGCATATGTCTGAAAACTCAGAGCACATTATGCATGGAAGTCCTACTATCTTAAAAAGAAAAAAATTAAGCAGGTGTTCAAGGTAGCAATTATACTCAGATAACTGATTCTGACAGATGCCAGAGATCCGAGATGCTCCATCTGTCTATTTTCTTACAGCAGTCTCAACAGCCTGTAAATCCTACCAGTCTTTGCAGTAGACAACAGTAGACTCTTTCTATGGGACATCTCATCCATGACTTTGTCCTACCCACTCCCTACGACAGCCTGCCTGCTCAGCATTGCTTCTGTAATGTCTCTGCAAGATCAGGCAGGAACCACAAAAAACAAACTTGAGGTTCTCTTCCCACCTGTCTCCAAGCTAGACTTCAGTGCTCTCCTATCAGTGAAAAGCATGAGTGATCAGTGAATTTGGCCTCAATCCCAGCCTTCAGAGTAGGCTGGGATTAAAAGTAGGTGAATTTTAGCTACTACATTTTTCTGGATTTGGGCCAGGTCATCCAGTACTTTGCAGGAATATCCAGACCCTGAATCAATTTAGAAAATTTCCTTGAACTCAAAAACCAGACTACTTAATGCATCTTAAAATATGGACCATTCTTTAGGTTATTTGGTGACATGGAAGTCAATACTGTCATGTCTGATGCCAGAACAGTCTTAAGTCTTGCCAGTTAAACAGTAGACTCAGATGCCAAAACTCATATTATCTTTTGTCTTGAACACAACGTCACATCTTTCAGTTGAGCATACTAATAAGTATCCACTCCAATTCATTAGAAAAATGTAAAGTTCCTAATTGCACACATCAGTTTGACATTAATTTTTATTGGAGTTTTTCCTCATCTTTAATATATTCAGTCGATTCATCTGAAAGAACTGCATATTTTGGAGTTTGTCATCTGACTTCTTGTAAACTTCTCATTTGGCACTAAATGCAATGACCATGTTGATTAGAGCAACCATATGACATGGGGCTGGAACTGCTGTCAACTCGTTACAAAAATATATAAGGCCTCACTTTTAATTACTCACTTAGTAACAGATTAGTTCTTATTGCCTGCCAACAGCATGACCTCTCTCTCTTTCAAGGTCGACATAAATCAGAAGAAATCAGATGAGCTTGAACTTGTCGTTTATTCACTTCCAACCCTTTCATAAGAAAATCTGTTTAACAAAAAAAAAGCAAGTCTCCGTTCAATAAAGAGACCATTATTAGGGCTAAAGAGCCAAATTTCCTGTTGTGTTTTTTTTTCTGAATAGCCTCAAGTAATATTCCAGGAAAAGGGCCTTGGTACTGTTTTCTTTGTGGAATAAAAAGAAAATCAGTATTAGAAACATGAGATTGCTTACAGGTTTCAAATACCAGTATGAATAAGGGTTTCCTGGTTCCATGTTTTAAGGATTAACTGTATTAGGCACTACAAAATGACATTTGTCATGTATGCTTTAGCTGTCTTGATCTGACAAGCCTCTGCAAGCCTTATTGGTTGTATTAGCCTTACAGGTTGTATTAGACTTTTCTGAGATTGCTGTTGAATAATGCAAAAATATACAAAATGCATCATTTCACTTTCAAGGAAAAGACTCAATAAATAAAAATTCTTAAATACAATGAAATGGTACTGCCTTGATGATTAATTATGACTGAGGGATATGAAAGACTTGTTTTTGTGAGCAAAAATTGCTTCAAGGTTTTATTCTCATTTTGCTGTTTTAGCATCTAGATGTTCATTAATTATAAAATTATCTTTGTGGGCCTTCTGGCCATGAAGAATGTGCTTTTCTGGCCATGTACTACAGACTGTTTTTACAAACAGCACTGTATTTATGCAAGTGCCCAGTCAGTTCAGACGGAGAGCAGGTGTCCAAAGGCCTGGACCTCATGACTTTTTTGTGTTGCCATAAATATTTTCAGTAGGTGTGCGGTTTGTTGTTGTTGGTTTTTTTTGTTTTGTTTTGTTTGTTTTTTTTTTAGCAGAAATGCTTACTTTGGTCTATTCCGTAACATAATATATTCTAACCTCTGCAAAAGTTGTGCCTCACACTGATCAAACTTATTTCCAGTCCCCAAAAAGGGAAAAGCCACATTAAGAGAAGTACAAGCACACCAGTATCTCACACCCTTTATGTGTCCAAGTCTGGAAACATGTTTGATTAACACACACAAATCAGCCCTTACTCACAAGACCCAGTGTGTTGGTCCAGGTTTGGAAGTCCATGAAGCTAGAAGGAGAAACCAGATCAGTTTCCCAAGCCTTGGTACTACTCTTCATCCACAAGACTGGGAAGGGTTTAAAATCTGCCTCTCTCCTTCGAAGAACATTGACAAGATAAGTGACATTGGATGAGGTAATTTAAATGTTAGAGTTGACATAAAAGTTATGTAATTAAGTAGTAAAGAATACAGATTATATACAAAAGGCATTAAGAGACGCATTCACATTTATCTTCTGAGATATACTAACAATTACTAAGGGACAATACTTTATCAACACAGACGTCTTCAACTTTCATGTTCAGATGTCAAACTATTAGTGAAGCACCAGACTAAATTAGTCATTCCTATATTTCTTCAGCATGACTTGCAGGTTAATTGTAATAGGAAAATTACAATGACAAATATGTAGACAGCAGATATATAATGTATGCATTATTCATATATGCAATAAAAATATCATATGTATTGTCATGACTTATTGCAGTGCAATATGTATGGCCTTTTTGGCCAGATAATGCACCAGATGTTTCCTTTCCTTTAGATTTGAAAAGTTCAGGTGCAGCAGAATCAGTTCCTAAGGGTAAGCGTAGGACTTAAGTAATTAGAGTTAAATGCAAAAATACTGACAAATAAGGAAATATTTTAGTCATAAAAATAATTTTCTGCTTAATTCTTATTTTTTCCTGTTTACCTCCTTAGAAGAACGTACAAACTGTTGAGACACACTGCAGATAAATTCTTGATTAAGGTTTTTTTTCCTTTTACTGCTCTCTCCTCAGTTTTCCTAGTTTAAAAGAAATTGCATTTAATTTTTAAAGCATGAAAGGATAAATCACATATCTGAAGTAGCTATAGAATGCAGAACAGGTAGAAATATATTGCTTTTATATAGCCATTCCTTTTATAAAAAAATCAGGCGGGGGATAAAACCCAACACTATTTTAAAGTATCAAAGACCCATCTGCTGCTCTCTAGATGCATTTTGCTCATAAGAAGTATAAGCAAAGTATTGCAAAGATACAAACCTGTCCTTTAAGCTCCTGGGTCTTTCTCTGTATCTCCAACTGACATGTAAAAAGAGTGTGGGCTCAGATCTACCACCCAGAAATCATCACAAGAATGGTGCCAGTGCATGAAGCACAAGAAAGTTGTGAAGGAGTTTACTGCCGGTAGAGTGGGCGATTTACTCAAATCATCACTGAACCACCAGACAAGGCAAGAAAATTGCCAAAGCTTTCACTAGAAATCCCCCCCTTTATTTATTTCCTCTAAAATAGAAGGTGACCAGACCTGCTCCACTCCAACGAAATGGCGGCTTTGGGCTGGCCCCTTTCCACATTTCAACAAACTTGACAGTAGCCACCAGTCCTCCCATTAGCTCCATAGACTTTTCATTGAAAATTCAGGAATACTCCAGGGCAACCACTAAACCTTGGCCAGCCCCAGCAAGTGTAGAGAGACTGTAAAACCCTGCAACATGTATGGATCCCACCTTTCCTTCCTGGCAAAAAGTGCCAGCCTCTCAGGAAAGAGGCAGAAGAAATCTTACACAGTCCAAGATTTTACAGTTCTGAAGGGGACCAAGGGGGTGTGAATTCCAGCTAGAGCCCTGTGTATTGTTAAATTTTAAAGAGATAGTTCAGCAGGATTTGCTGGGTCTTACAAGTGCCTACATACAGCCTTCACAGGCATCCCAAAAGGTTTGGTGCTGGAGATGGGGAGCAGAACAGGCTGGGATTTATTTTTTTCTGATTCCATTTACCTATCCTGAACCATAACAACATTAAAGCCTGGAAACAGAACAGACCACAATGGAAACTGTATTAACACTGCACTCTGCTGTATGTTACACGCTATACATCCTTTCTATAATTTCTTCTCTACAACTCTCTTTAACCTCAGGGAATAGTTTGAGCTGTGGTTTGTATCATACCTGTTATACACAAAAAATAAGTCATTGAAAACACTTGTGCTTTCTTCTTTAGGTATCCAGAAAGTTTCTTTTCCCACCAAATGGATGTCAATAGATTTAGAGTAAGGAATTCTGAAAAGCAAACAACAAATGAAAACTGACCGTTCAGAATAACAACTCTTTTAGTTGTAGGGATTGTCCCTTATTGACCCCACTCTCATCTGTAAAAGGGTGTCTTTGAGCTTCTTCCTATGTGGAGACCATCTCTTCATTGTCTGTCTCCCAAATTCTCTGCAGCAGATATTCAAATCAAGTTGCACTTTTATTTTCCAATCTAAGAGAGAGGCTCGATTTGTCAGTCCAGTGCCCTTTAATTGGAAAGAGATCATTAAAAAGCAAGGGAAAAGAAATGTGTAAGAGTGAATGCACTCAAAATCAAAGCAGCACCTATAAGCACTAGGTGGCAGCACAGCAAATGGTATTTCTTCCTCAACTAATCAAAGTCGTTGAAAACTATAGAGGGATTTCAAAATGTAAGTATTACTCCAAAATCATATTACAAAAATTTAGAAATAGAATGAGTAACAGTACAAAAGGAGAGAAGACAACACAACAACCGCTCTCCCTTCTCTTAAGAGTAATGCTTTACAGCCTGCCTCTTCACAAAACTGGAGGGCAGCACTATTGCCTAACTACAAAGCTCCAAAATGTACGCTGGATGCATCTCTCCTTTCCTCAGGGTCCATACATAACCCCCAGACATCACTGACTGGTCTGAACAACAAGGGTGTCTACAGCCTGTCAGCTCTGCCTTCACCAGAAGGACATTGGGAGGAAGTTGGTGAGCATCTACAATCTTAGACCTGAAGAAATAAGCAGCACAAATCATTTGGGACTGGACCAGAAACTGGTTTTTTTACTTCTTATCTATTATGCACCCCCAGACTTCCCGACTATTTATTGTAATTCTTGTGATGTATATACTCTAGAACCATGCCAGGATTTTTCAGAAACATGTAGAATGCATATCCCCAAGAGCAAGCCATGATGAGTCCTGGCTCTGACTTAAAAACAGACTCCTTTGAAAGTAATCCTGAGCTTCAGCCTCATCCTTTGAGAAGTGCATAAGCATACACACACGTGTGTAGATACACATGTGTAATCATTTGGCTGGCATTCAGCTTAGCAAATTAATTCCTCTGGTGCTGACCTCTGTGACTCTTCAGTTGGTGTTGCAGAGGGTCACAGAGCAAATGTAACTGCAAAAGAATCTTACGGAACTGAATGTCTGAGCAACTGAGCAGCAAATGTAACTCAGTGTCAGTAAGTGCAATGCAGGTTGGCGGGGAGAACAGCTACTTAAAGACTGTTAAATATGGGCCATGTTGTAAAAGGTTCTCTGAAATAATCAGCATCTTGTTTAGCAACAGTTAAAACACAAAAAGGAACAGGAAAACAAAACAAATAAGCAAAAGAATAGAAAAATGTTAGAAATCATCATCATGACCAATCCATCCCTCCAATGACAACAGAAGATAGAGCAAAATCAGGAAGTGTACAATGTCTACAGAGATGAGAGACAATAGGCAGCTTTAAAATCATGACTGATATGGAAAAACCAAACAGAAATTTTTACTCTGCATTTCTCATCATCTTGGAATCAGTGGGATCTATGTAATTATTAAGTATCAGGCTTAAAGTAGATAAAAATAAATACTTTCACAGTAATCAGTTATAGTGTGGAACTCATCGCCACAGAACCTCATGAGAAATCAGAGGGATTTTAAAAGGGCTAATATTTAAAAATTTTAAAGTTCATGGAAGACAGTCCAGCCGTGAGTGTGTAACATGATGGCCCAGGTGCATGGTGGGGCATCTCATGCAGTTTATAAATCATCAGTTACACAATGCAAAGAATGCCTACTAGGAAAAGATTAC
This sequence comes from Machaerirhynchus nigripectus, assembly GCA_013397975.1. Classification (NCBI taxonomy): domain Eukaryota; kingdom Metazoa; phylum Chordata; class Aves; order Passeriformes; family Dicruridae; genus Machaerirhynchus; species Machaerirhynchus nigripectus. Next base: position 861,499 of record VZRQ01009365.1, on the reverse strand, counting down.
CCTAAAAAACCCACTGATAATAGTTTCCCTAAGTATCAAGGACAAGATCCTGTCACAGATAAGACTGCTGGTTCCGCCCAATAAAGCTGTCCTTGAATGTAATACTGGAGAAAACACTACTTGTAATGTATATCAACCCTACAAATCAAAGATTACCAATTTGTGGTAAAAAAAAGAGAGAAACAACAGTAACAAAACAAACCAAAAAAAATATCAGCAAGGCAAAACAGTGAGGTCTGCACTGACCCATTTTCCTTTTCTGACATGAACACTTGAGTCGGTCTAAAGATATCAGTGTTACACATGAACATCCAGAGACATAGTCAAGGGCTGATGAAAGCATTTGGTCAAACACTGGCATTATTAAATTCATGGATTTTTTATATATTCAGTATATATTTGAGGCAAAAAGCAAAAGCTGAATGGTCTAGTTCTTCAAATCGACACTTAAAACATGTATTTTGCCCAACTACTATGGAAAAATTCAATTTTATTCACTATTCTATAGGTTCTTTGCTCCCTTGCAATTTGACTTATCCAATTTGAATTCCAAATGGGAACTTGCTCCAAAGCATTCCCAACTGTTTGAAAATTAAAACATCTCAAAGAAATACATTCTGCTTTTTGGCTGAATCCTTGCAGATCCAGATGGTACACTAGAGTTCGAGTGGGATGTTTTAGCAATTTCACTGAAAATTCAGCCAATCACCAGATCATCAGTTTATTGTCCCTGTGTCACCATATTTAGTGATGATGGGGGAAACTACCTTCTTTTTCAGGATGTTTCCATCAACAAACAAGGCTTGCAGGTTTATATTCTTTCCATGTTCCCCACTCTTGCAAATTTCGTATGTGCCAGGAAGGAGATATGTGCCAGGAAGGAGATATGTGCCAGGAAGGAGATATGTGCCAGGAAGAGGCATCCAGAGGCACTTTATTAATGTTTTCACAGATAGATTGCAGAATGAATGGAAACACCTCTTTATATGCCGGAGAACTCATACACAGGATCACTATAAGAATCCTGCTCACAGAACCCCCTGTGCTTGCAGTGCACTCACCATGTGGAGGATTTTAAAGGAAGAGAGTTAATACATTAGACATTTGCTATATTTCAGGGAGTACACAGGCTGTGGTACACAATAAATTGTTCTGAAGACTAGAAGAGACTACAGTGATAATCAGAATAATCCCCTGTACACAATAAGGGAAGCAGCCTTACTAACTCCTGCCTTTGACTCCAATCTCTACCGATGAGTTACAAACATGATTTTAAGAAAAACATCCATATTTTGTTTTCAGATTTTCAATAGTGAGGAACTTGCCAGGCTGTTCCAACATTCAATTACCATTAAATATTTGGATCTTGCTAGATTTTTTCAGGCAGACAGAACAATCCTGTTTGGATTTAGACCACCATATGGGTTTTCTTGTATACTTGTAAGTCTAACTTTAAAGACTGAATTTCTTGTTTAATGGAAGAAGTAGGCTGAACTTGTTTTCTGAGTAGGAAACATATTTCCCAACCCTTCGGGTCATCCTTGTAGGTTCTTTGAACTCTGTCCAATTTTTTTTTCAGTTGTGGATGTCAAAATTTGACCTCATGATCTTAATGTGATTATAGGTACTAAACACGGAGGTAATATTGCTTCCACATAGTTACTTAATATTCTTCACTCTATACATCCAAGGATCCTTCTTGTTAGGAGCTACTCTCTCCATAGGAAAAGTTGGTAGTTTCCAGAATGCTGGAGGAGAAAAACAACTGTAGCCTTACAAATTTTACTACACTAGGGCCTTGAAGAGTCATTGCTGTTATTGCTACAACTGCCAAGGAAGGCATCACAGGTGCTATGTGGCAAGAACAGCTGGAACGAGGGCTGGCAGCTTCCAGCAGCAATTGCTGCCATACCTCTCTTACCTTCTTCACCCTTCCCTTTCTTCCCCTCCTCCCTATTTAAGGTTGCAAGAAAAGCTGTAAATGTCAACACTTCCAGCTAACTCTGTATCCCAGATTCACTTCCTACACATCTTTCTCACTTTTTTCTGACTGGCTTTAACTCAAGTTTGGCCTAACCTTGGATCCCTGGATTACCATTGTTCATTCTGCTCCCATTTTTGATTCTGGGTCTTTTGGCTCCCCAGATACCCACATACAGTTAAATATGCACCTGGGCTATCAGCATAAAAGCCACATTATATAGACGTGGCTGACATGCCCTTTTCCTAAACAGCCGAGCCTGCAATTTGCGAAAAATAAACTCGTTTTCCCATACTCAGGGCTGAAAATCCTCAAGACTGCAGCTAAATAATGGGGAAGTGATACATGATGGAAAGGACAGAATGATATTTACTACTAATAAATAAATCTTATCTTCCAAATCAATTATAAAAGTCAGAAGTAATATATTTTTAAATTACGAAGATGCAAAGACTTTAAGATATGTATAGGTAAGTTATAACAATTTATGCAGTGACACTTTGGTCACTTTGGTTGGAAAGCTCTGATGTAATAACTACTCCAGGGTTAATTGTACTTGAGGGGAAGGAAAAAAAAGAAAAATAGCATTTGGAAATCAGACACCTCCATCTAGCAAACGGTTAAAAAATATTTTCTAAATATAATCTAATCGAGGTGTCTGTATACCAAAAAGATATTTCTCTGCAAGATGCAGCTGAGCAGGTGGTAGGAAGAGGGAGATGTGGTGCTACACCACTGCTTTGGGTATGACCCTGTCCATGCAGCACTGAACATAGGTGGAAGACACTGCAGTGAGCTTAGCTGCTGTTCCCCCCCAAAAATCTGCCCAGATGCACTGAAGAGGAGCATTTTCACCTAGCAATGTTGCTGTGTGTTCAGTGAATCTCACTGCAACCTAAAGCAAAGAGACATGATCTTGTATGGATCTGAATCCAAGGCCACACTGCCTACAAGGATGCAAAGAGGTTTGTGTTGAATATGGTTTATGTTGTACTAGTTTTGAATTAACTCTGATTTCAAACATAAGTACATCTAATGCACCTCATGTGACTCAGTGCATAAGGGTTCCTCCCAGTTTTGACCCAGTTGTTATTGGAGACCTAGTTTTTCAAGCTGTGAAATCCACTTTATAGCAAGGCCTTAAAACCTTGGCAATGTCTTTGAATGACAAATGCAGGCCTCCTCTGAAATACATTTCAGCTATGTGACCCTGATTTAAGTTAAAATTCATAGACTGTTAATTAGCATGTGGAACAGGAAGTTTCTAAATAGTTCACCAGGTATGTATTTGGCAGGCAGTACACCAACACTTGAAGTGTGGTTAAAAAAACTCACTCTTTTTACATCACTGAAAGTTTAATAAATATTTATTTCTTCAGGGACCTCCTATGTTAATGAAACCTGTCTGTTCTTGTTTGAATCTTTAAAACTCGTGTTAAATAGTAACGCTGAGGTAGTGTCTCTGAAATTGCACTGCTAACAGCAGAGCAAATAGAGAGCATAAGTGTTTTTTCTGTCTATTTAACAGTTTTTATGTGTCTGCTAAGTGCTTGTTTTCTGTTTTGTTAATCATTCCAACTCCCATAATAATTACACAAAAGAGGAAATCGCAATTTCAAATGCTACCGTTTCTTTGGTTCTCTAGAGCTAAAAGGAGGAAGCAGGATTAGATGGCTTTCTCAAATGTTTTTTCTTTTGCTAATCATGTCAAAATCACATTTCTGTGCCCATTATATAGTTAGATAGCCCATCAAAATGCTGCGTTATTTGTTTCATATCAGGAAGCAATTCCATTTACCATATAAGATAATAGTCATTGTCCTGAACTAATTTTTTATCAATGTTATAATTTTCTAAAACCTTTTTCCCTGTCCTCAAAACTTGTTCAGCTACTGGGGCATAACTTGCACTTCTGCAGGTTAACTTTTCAGCCCTGGAATGACACACTACATGGCAGTACTGCCAGGCAGCCTGATGCCACATATAAGAAAGCACCTTTGGTGCCAAGTGCCACATGCCAAGAGAGAGGAACATCACAGAGACTCATTCTGAAAGGAGCCCTGCTCAGGTCACTCTTTTTACAGCAGACTTAGTCTCCACCTAAGTCACCTCCCGGCTTCAAATCATGCTTTAACTTGATCTTGAATTTGTTCTTTCTTGTTTCAAGTCAATGCCTCCGTATTTTTTGTCACCTACTTACATGGATAACATCTTGAGGCTCCTTCCAACCTCACCTGCCCTATGATCCCGTGGGTGCTACTGAAAGCCTGCAGCAGCTTGGCACTGTGGTTATTCCATGTGGTTCATGATCATTTATATTTGTTCCTGTCATTGTGTGAGCATGGAGAATGCATTCATTAGTGCACAGGAAATGTAGAAGTCTGCTCCTACATAAAAGTGACCTGGTGAGAGATGACATGGCTGGGTTCAGGGAGTTAAAATACTATCTTATTTTCATTCCTAGTCTCAGCTTTGTATTATACTACTGCAATTTTATTGCTTCTTTGAACAAAATTTTCATGCAGCAGTGGATTCCAGGAGATCTGGAAATCCAGCCTTTGCAAAGCCATATTGACTACAGAATAACTCAAATTCCTATAATCCTATGAGAGATTTAAAGTATTGGAGATGCAGCTTCATTTATATGGCCTTTCCTCCAAATGAAGCCTGGAAGTAATACTCGACACTTACTCCCTGCTCCATGAGAAATGTTTCTCCTGCAGTTGCAAGGCTCCTGAGGCAGCTAAAGTGATACTGGAAGACATTCCAGGAGTGCCAATGGAGAATAAGAGACTGAAATAGCCATTAATAGGAGTTTTTGTACTAAATGTCATACAATCCTGACTCTTGGTCATACCAGCTTCAGGGGGTGATGGTGGTACCTCATATTCTCTGAATAGAGAATTTCACTTTCAGTCTGGACAAATTCATGAGCCTGGAGGGCACGGGAGATGATAGTGCTGGTGATGTTCAGATTACTGGAAATCTAGATTCTCAATATTTATGATATACTGATATTGCCAATTGAATGCCACATTTTACTATAGCAGGAAATATGTTTTCAGAGTAAAGTTTCAGCTCAAAGCTTGGCTGTCTATTGCTTTCCTAATTTCCAGCTTCATATCCTAAATGTGTGTCTCGATTTACCCAGCCTAGAAGTACATCTGTTCAGTATTTGGCATATGGAATATTAGGAAGTATGCACTGAAGAAATATCCAGAACAAGTTATCAACCTACATACAAAAAAAAAAATTAAACTGGAATTTAAACACTAATTTTACCTCTGTGATCTGTCTGGCAGATCTTCTCACTATTACTCTCTTGTCCAGTACATGCATTCCCATGATGATGGCTTTTATGTACACAAAGGCAATAAAAAGAGTGGTGAGACTCACCCAGCAGGCACAGATGCCAATGATCAGCTGGCATGGAATTAAAGAGAAGGAAAATATGATACTTTTATGAGGTTCACCCTGCATATGGAAGAAAAGACCTTAGCATACATCTCAAAATGACAAGGTAGAGCAGCTAATTTTGCATTTCAACATATGAATTTCCATTTATTATAACAACTTCTTTTAATAATGCAAAAACCATCTAAATTCTAAAATCATTCTCATTGCTCCATTTCCACAAAAAATTGGCTGATACATGGTTGTACCATAGAGACACTTTGAAGAGGAGCACTTTCTTCCTGTAGGGAGGAGACAGGAGTGACACATACTGGGACTTCCCACGCCAGAATGTCATAATACCTATTTCAAGCACTTTGTATTTCTTTCACAAGACATCAATCCTTGTTCCAAATAAATTACCTCTGAACCTAACATCCAGTCATCTTTATCCCATTTTATAGACAAACAATATTAGATACAGAAATGACTTGTCGAAGTGACTGCATCACTGGCAGAACAACACCTCTCTAACATAAAATATTGCAGTATAAATACTTTCACATGCCCCAAGTTAATCTAGCGGTTTGCAAATTGATGCAGTTACAACTGCTTTAAGTAAGCATCAACTATTTGGCATAAGTGTTTCTTAAAACAAATGTAGCATATAAACCCAAATTTATGACACTTTTAAATGGTATTTTAGGAAAAGTTCTAAACTGCTGAACAAATTAATGCCAAGCCTTATTCAAACAGACTGACATAACTACAAAGATCAAAGGGAAGGATCTTGTGCTCTATACTGTTTGAAATGCTTGTGCTCTGAATGTGAACATTTTGATGAGATTGTACTGGACTGACAGTCATATCACACTGAACCTTTTAAATTGTGTCTGCTATTAAAAATATAGAGCAAAAAAAATTGGAATTATTGCATTCATGAGTAATGTAGTTCAGGTGAAGTGTGAAATCTGGAGCTAAGGATGCCACCTGTTGCATCACATCGTGCTCTGCAGTGCAATCAGTACACTTGATACAAATTCTTGATCTTTTATAGGGAAGAGTATTTGATTTCCAGTTTGTCTGGGCACCTTACTGAAAGCCTCTGGTTACTGACTTACAGATGTAAGATTTTTTGCCTGAATTAACAGGTGAGCTGAAACCACTCCCTGTAATACTATTTTCAGATTGATACCATTGCTACAGAAACTGGTATTAGCTGCAACCAGCTTGAAGGTCAAGCAGCAAGACCTTTCTTTATTGCATACGCCATTCTGGGTTTCTAATTGCTGGTTTCATATTTTGCATTTTCCTGGGTGAGGGATGAAACACAGATCTTGTATCTGATTTTTTTTTTGAACTTCAGAAAGATGCAGTACATTCTGAACCTTCACATACAAGCCTATTTTTATGTTTTTACTTTGGAGTCAGAACCATCAAATAGTAGAAGTTTGTTGTCTTAATTCATTATTTGGCTGATTCAAAAGAAATATCTGAGAAGTAACTGAATTTTTAATATTTTGTAATTCAAAAGACAAATGGAAAGCAAAGACCATGAAAGAGACGCAGCCACGATTGCAGTTCACACTGTGATCCAGTCAGGAGATGAAGGTGGATATAAACAGAATAAACACCATTCCGAAAATGATGTGGAGTATTTCAGCTCCTGATCTCCTCCTAGCAGAAGTACATCACTTACTGTATTTTAGGTTCAACATGTTCTATTGAGTCACCATGGAAAGGGCTGATAAAGAATTTGTCCTTTTCAAGTTTTTTTAAATGTTCAGAGCAGTGGCCCACAGCCTCAGGAGGACTCCACGCTGTCAGATTTGTGTTAATGACTGACTCTGTACCCTCCACATTTTAACACACTTTAGATTTTACGCTGTAACACCTTTTGTGACTAAAACATGTGATCCACAGAAAGCCCTAGAGTTGCAGAAATGAAGAATTCCCTGAGACTCACAGTGAAACAGAAACTCTGGAATAAATGGAAATTCTGGAATAAAGTAAAAAACGACTTTCAAATACGACCTTCAGCTATTTTTGTCACTATCAAGACTATAGGAACTGCTGCCGAAGGCTCCAAAGACACCACAGACAACAAGAGAGCTCTGCAGAACGTCTCCATGTGTTCACTCATCTGCACTGGGATCGTACACAAGTCAAAATTAGGACTGCAGCTTTCTTCTGCTCCATATTGTACAAAAGGTCCTGCTGATACCTGAGAAGGCAGCCAAGCTTGCAAACCATAAAGACAAAGAGTTCACTCTGTTCTCTGGTGCCTGTGTTCTGTTGTAATTATTTCATTCAGATTTTGAACCAGCAGAAAGGTCTGTTTGGACAGAGATCTTTGCAAATAAGTATCTAACAGTAAGAGCAGGATCCACACTGGGCTGATGTTTACCCATTATGCTGATTCCTTACAGCAGCAGCTGTGACAAGAAATTATAATAAATGAAAAAGGATGGTATCAATAAAAGGGACAATATGGTTATACAGTCTAACTGTGACAACCACCATTATCTAAATGGCATCTGATTAATTGTCTTTCTATAATTTTAATAAATAACCCATCCTTATTTCTGAATGTTCTGTGAGGTTAATATCTAGGTATAGTATGTTAAATTATGTATTTTTAGAATGAATCAAGCTGACACACCTCCCTGAAATGTATGCTCTTCAAAATTAATGGGAAAACAGCAAGCATCAATGCTGATATTTGAAAAAGAAATACATAAATAAATGAAGGGAGGAGAGGCAGTGGGCCTTTTAAATTTTGTAGCCTTCAAAAATCACCTACGTGTCTCCCCAGTAGACCACATTATATCCTCACTTTTCAAACAAAATCCTTTTGACAGCACAATATAGCTTTTAGATTGACCAGCTAATCTATTACTTAAGCAAATGACTACCAATTATGATGGCAAAGATGACAGACATCGTGCCTTCAAAAAGGCACCTTAGTTTTAACACATAGTGAATCTTACACATGCTGCCCACAGACAGACAGACAAATAAATCTGTAATTTTTTAGTGAGAAAAATGTAGACAGGGGGCTCATTTCTCACCTCTATTCTACTCTTGCCACTGCAGTTACTTTATTAGCTTCAAAGAGGGCCAAATACGTACATTGCAGCCCAGTGCTCTCCAACAGGCACATCTGGTCTCCTCTGCAGTTATCCTCTGAGCTCTCTGGAAGCAAATTGTCTTTGATGAAATATCCCCAAGAGTATCATTCCCACAATGTCTCTTGACTGTTCCAGTGAAGTAAAGGGACACGATACTTACCACAACTCAAAGGGCATCCCTTTTCCAACACCTTCCACTTCTCACAAATTTCTTTCTATCTTCCTAGCTTCAAGTACAGCTCTGTCTGGGAGCTGATGATGCAGAGATGGCTGAGCTGACTGCCTGCCTCCCATTTGGATTACAGGCTGGATCAGACCCTTTTCATTCAGGATATCTGTTCAGATTGGCAACCTGTCAGTGTTACCATTCAGCATGGCCATCATACAGGTACAGCCCCGAGAGGACAGCACAGCTTAGCATTGTACTGATGGAATGTCACTCCTCTTCCAGGGAGGGTTCAGAGCCTCTTAGGAATGTAGCTTCTACTGCTCTGAATGTTAACCAGAGCATAGCTCATCAGTCTTTCCTGGAGGCAAGTTTTGCCAATATCCTTAATAGCTGTCGTGGTTTGACACTGGCCCAGTGCCAGGTACCCACGAGAGTCGCTCGCTCACCCTCCCCTACCACAGCTGGGCGAAAGGAGGGAAAAGAGGAAAAAGGGTTAACAGAGGCTTCATGGGTGAGATAAGGAGAGCAGGAGAAATATTTCAAGTGCAAAACAGGCTCAACCTTGGTTGCTAAGTGAAATTTATTCCTACCAGAATCAGAGGAGGGTAATGAGAAGTAAAATAAGCCTTCCCCCCACCCCCACCCCAGGCCCTCCCTCGTTCCCACCAACAACACAGGGAGGCAGGGCAGGGGG
>VZRQ01009365.1:820505-852118 GCA_013397975.1 Machaerirhynchus nigripectus | reverse complement strand
GACAGGCTGCTCCAGCCTGGAAGCAGGGCCCTCTCTCTCCACTGGGTCTCCCACTGGATCACAGCCTCCTCCAGGCACCCACCCGCTCCAGTGTGGGCACTTCCCCACGGGCTGTGGGTGGATCTCTGCCCTCTCCGTGGACCCATGGGCTGCAGGGGAATGGTCTTCACCACGGCCTGCAGAGGAATCTCGGCTCCGGTGCCTGCAGCACCTCCTCCCCCTCCTTCTCCACTGACCTTGGTGTCGCCATGTTTCCCCTCACATGTTCTCAACTCCTCCTCTTCCCTGACTAGCAGCAAAAACCCGTGACTTTGTTTTGATTTTCTTCTTAAACATGTCATCACAGAGGCGTCACCAGCCTCTCTCCCTGGCCCAGTTCTGGCCAGCAGCATCATGTCCATCTTCACAGCCATCAGCCATTGGCTCTTCTGGACATAGTGGGAAGCTGCCAGCAGCTTCTCACAGGAGCCATCTTTGCGGCCCCCCTGCTACCCAAAACCAGGCCGTGCCAAACCAATACAATAGCAAAGGTCAACACATAATCAAAAATAAATAGACTGAAATCACGTGTCATATCAGTAAAGCCCTGGAGCTGCTGGCCTGTAAGGATACAGTTACAAGTACTGAAGAAAGATGCCAGGACAAAGGAATAAACAAACAGCCACCTTTCCTGGCTATACAGTGCTCAGATGGGAAGCTACACAATATCTGAGAAGCACAGCGCAATTTCTGTCAGAAGCGCCACCCCAATGGCAACTTGGGCTTCACTAAACACAGGATATCTTCTCCCAAGTTCATTTTGTCAGAGACTGAATTTTTGGATGTTGACCTACCTGCTGAAAAATGTAACTTAGCAGCAAAGGCTTTAGACACTCAGAGATAAAAATGCAGGCTTGCTCTCCCTTCAGGCCTATGAGGTGCAACAAACTGAAGGTCCACTGAGGACTTACCAAACCTACAGTATAGAAAAGGAAATCTAGAACTCTAAATCCTGACTGGCAATATGAGCTATCATCATCATCACATTGGTAAATCAATCAAAATATTAGCAGTTTACCAAAGTTCCTCAGCACTGTGGAAAATGTCAAACCACTTATTTGGGTGCCTAAATTTGAATTGTTCACAAGTGATTGGTTTAATGGGCAAGAACTAACAGGACAAGCCAGGACTCGAATCATTACCAAAGCCTGCTCCAGTTCTCATCTCTCAAATCTTTTTGCCTCTTAATTTAATTGTTGGAAGTGCATGAGATAGGAAGACAAAGTACTTAGTAATATTTAGCAGTTTTTCACCTAAGTGCAATGTATGTTTCTGGATTGCAGAGTTGTTTTAATGAAGAACTTCATGTCAGAAACTCTTCCCCAGTACAAATTACAGTATCAGCTGATATAAATCTCCAAAGTTCCACTCATTATGCAGGTTACTTAATACAGATGGCTGATAATTGAAAATTCCCTTGTTTACTAGTCTATGCAAGCCTCAATTCACACGTCTAAATGTATCCCTATTAAGGAAAAGTACTTAAGCATGTGTTTAATTCCCAAAGTCCCAGGCTCAAATGCTTTCCGCAGTAGAGCTGTTGTAACTGTGATCGTCTAAAGAGGCTGCTTTCCAGAACAGGGATGTTTTTTCTGAGTGAAGGCCACAGCTCATTTTAGAAATATGCAGCTGTCTTACTGAAATAAATGGCACACTGTTATGGTCCCATACCTGGGTGAAGAGACTATACTTCAGCAGGGCAGTTTACCCGCTCTGCTGATTCCCTACAGCAGCAGCTGTGACAAGGCATTGTTACTGAATTAAAAATCTGACTTTTTTTTCTGTTCATCTGTACACTTAATTGCATGATTTCAAAATGTGGGGGGGAAAATGTCAATGTTTTGTAGCTCTCAGACCTCTATGAGTTTCATGATTCTTGGAAGTACAAATTTATGAACTAGTCATTGACAGTTTAAAACGAATATAAAAACATATTTTAGAGCAAAATTTTCTTTTTCAGAAGAAATGTTGCATCATTTTTAAACCATAATTTATATAGTTCCAGATTGCAGTTTGGGGACCTAGAAGCCAACTTTTTTTAAACTTACAGTAAAAATTTCTGTATTAACAGCATAGCTTCTGTTCATCAACATTCTTATTTCCATTGGTTTTTTGGGTTTTTTTTTTATTTTATTTTCAACTCTATAAATCTTAAATGTGCCTTTCATTTGATTTTCCACACTTTAAGTACATCTGTTCAACATTTGGTTCATTATATACTAGGAAATATGCTCTGAAGAAATATTCATTTTACTTTTCAGCCTACAAAGAGAATGCAACAAAGCTGTACTAAATTTTTTCTTTTCAGTAGCTCACACTTAACCAGCTAACTCCCACACTTACTGAAAACAGAGCCATGATTTAATTGACACGAGGATAAGTCTGCCAAAAATATTTACTAAAATATGACAGAATCACAAGATGGTTGAGGTTGGAAGGCCCCACTGGAGGTCATCTAGCCCAACCTCCCTGCTCAAGCAGAATCCCCTAGAGCACATTCAGGATTGTGTCCAGATGGTTCCTGAATATCTCCAGTGAAGGAGACTCCACAACCTCTCTGGGCAACCTGTTCCAGTGTTTGGTTACTGCACACTAAAGAAGTTCTTCCTCATGTTCAGGTGGAATCCCTGTGTTCAAGTTTGTGCCCCTTGCCCTTTGTCCCATTGCTGGGCACCACCAGGAAGAACCTGGATCCATCCTCTTGGCACCGTCCCTTCGGAAATTGATAGACACTGATAAGATCACCCCTCAGTCTTCTCTTCTGAACTAGAATATAGATTCCAGTTGCTAACTCTTAGAATCATAGATGGTATTAGAACAGTGTTACAATGTCTTTAATCTATCTTATGGCAAGTCAAACCAAGTTAGAACTTGTTTTAGTAGAAACTGTGATCTCCTTCACTACCCTCCTTGATGGATTACTCTTACCCTTTGTGATACCTGTCAACAACCTGTACTGGGCGGATAGTATTCCCACCTATTAAAAAAAGATATCTCTCTTCATTAAATTAAAAGAAAATTAAATATGATCTCTCTCTTTAAAGTAGTGTTAAAGAAATATTACTCATAGATCTAAAGTTATTACTGTCATTTTGTTCTGTTAAAACCCAGAAAATAGCAGAGCAGATGTGTTAAATGATGGTGGAAGCCAGATTAGTTTGGGTGAAGACTGGTAACAATAAATATATTGCACACTTCATGATGCAAACCATGTCAGCTCCTCAGTGCTATTCTCCAAGTTGCACAAAAAAAAAAAAAATTAACCTGTATTTCTGCACTGATCTACGTTCTGAATTCCAGTAAGTGTGACATCAGCATAAGTTTCAGTGGAGCTGCTTCTTCAGTTATGAGATGGAATAGTCTGGCCAAGGCACTGACTTTTTTGCAGGCTGATATAAAAATACTCAAGGTTTCAAAACCCAGAAACCACACTTTTGCACACCAGCCAGACCTGATGACCAACAGAATAGAGACTGAAACGGAATACAGGCTGGCTTCTCAGACTGAAACAACAGCAACGATTCCAAACAGTATGTGCCTGCTTACAGCCTGCTGCTGTAAGAGCCACTGAAGTTCTCAGTTGCTACTTGTCAGACAGTGAGACAAACCCAACTGCAAGTCACTTCAGCCAACCTCTTTTTCATCTGAACACAGCATCCTCTGGTCCCACACTAACTGACTACATGCAATGGCCTTAGAAAAATTAAAATGAGGGGGAAGTGGAAATTTGTCATCTACTTGAAGTCTCATGCAGATTTTCAAAGGACTGCACTTACCCACCTGCCAGATCCCTGCCTAAGATTACAGGTTTTGTCATGAAAGAAGAGTCAGACTGAGAATGCAAGGTGCCAGAAGAAGCTAGAGCTACCCACATGAAAACAAGAAAACCCCATGTTCTCTGGAGGAACAACCATAACCTGAAGCTGCCAGCACTGGATGTTCTGCAGTCTGAAGGTACAGATCCCACTGGTGAACAGTTTATAGCTCTCTTTTCTCTCCTGGATCATTCTGTGTTCCATTTGTGGTGGATCGCAAGTAGTAGAAAATACGGAACTATGGATTAGAAATTTTACCAAGTATCTCCCTTAAAATTTGCCTTGGGACAGTTGGATTCATTCCCCATACATTCCTCTGCAGAGAAAAGTCCAGCCTCTGTCTCTTCAGTCACCCCCATTATTGCAAACAAAAAAGAGAGCATGAGCTCTCAGGAGGCTCACAGTAGTTTAGCTCTTCTAATGATGGGTGTATTATTTCCGGGGGGCTCCCATGTGTAAGGGATGACTGGACCCTTTCTGAAAGAAAGAAATTCACAGAACGAATTTTTTTGGCCTTTCTGATATGATATATTAAGTGTTATCCAGTGAAATGGTTTAGTAACTAAGGTTTAAGATTTGTTCTCTGGTTATATCATTTACCACTAGACACTGCTGCTTTCTTTCTGGAAAACATGAACCTCACCAAAAAACCTAAAAATATTGACTATATGAGTGCTTAGGGAAACACCATTCCCTTTTTTTAATAGTTCTTTTCTAGATAGGAAAAAAACCCCCAACCAACCAACCAAAAGCCAAACCCATTCAGTTCTGCTATTCTAATATCATATAAAAGCATTTAACTGGATGCAAAGTTGTGATAACTGGGTTTGGATTTTTTTTTAATGTGCACATGTAACTGCTTGGTTTAATAACAGTGCATACTTCAAGACTGTTACTTAAAACTGCCTGCTTCCAGCTTGTATCAGAAGTAGAAAGCATCAAACCAAACTTGAGTAACTCCTGCAGAAGGATTACTCAGAATTCCATCTGACTGTGACGGCTGTCCAAAAGGTGGCATGAAGATTTATTTTCTTATTTGGATTTGGCAACATCATACCCTCAACAGATTGGTAATTTTCCCTGATCTCCTTTTCCAGTTTATTTGACTTCTCAGGGTTTCTTATTAAAAGTACTCTATCCATTTATTGACTTATAAAAATCAGGATTGGTTTTGGATAGAACTGGTAAAAAGTGCTGGAAAGGTGGTAAGCTGAACTCCCTAATTGAAATAAAATTTACAGACAGGTATTGCTGTTATGGGAGATAATAAGAATGGTGTAGATATGAAGTTATTTTTATTTTCATAATATACCTCTAAGTGCTGCATGCTCAGTATCATGAGGCACTCTGTTACTGAATTCACCTTTGGAAAATACTGATGAAGAAAAAGATTCCAAAAAACTGTCCTGGAAGGGTTCCATTAAGGGTCATGACTCTATTCATATGCCTCCTGTATGAAATATCTTTTTATTCTGTCCCCAAAAGGTAACATTGTGGGCATTCTCCCTCAAATGACTTGTCCACTCAGCTACTTTATAAGCATAACTGGCCTTAAACACATTAAGGCTGGGAGAAAAAGCTTTCACTGTCTTTTCTCACCACACCCTCTAAGCATCCACTTGGACCCCTATGGGTGTCATTGCTTCCTACAGCAAACCATCAAGAATCAGCTTATTTATATTCTCAGTGAATCTAAGTGTTGATTGTGCTGGCTTATGTGCCACACTGTATAAGAGCAGCAAAAGCTAAGACACACACCAAAAAGAAAGTATTCAAGCATATAGCAGATCCATTGTTGCCTGCTTGCAGGAGCCCCCGTGGAAATGCTGACTTGCTTCAGAAAAAGGGAGTTAAGTGGGCGAACACACTGCAGTTTAGAAGCTGTTTAGGATTGCTGTTCTGGCTGTCCTGAGAAGAAAGGCTTTGGATGGTACATTGTCCTAAGCAGCTCCTACTGAACTTCCATCTGATGCTGTTCCTGCTCAAGAGTTCTTTTTCCTTCATCCGTTCCTTCCTGGTGTCACCTACAGAAGCAAGGTCACCTAGGTGGGAGGTCCATTTAATTTATTATTCAGGTATTTAGAAAGGTATAACTTCAGCTTAGATATCTGGTGAGCCAATAGTCACACCACTTTATTTGAAATACAAACATTTTAATAGTCAATATTTAGCCCCAAATGTAATCCCAGTAATTTTTCAGTATTCCTTATAGCTTAATTTTCTGTTACCATTTAGCCAAATATACTAAAGGTTTCTGGATTACAAATTACCTGAAAACCACAACATTTAATGACATTAGATTAAACTTACTAATTTTTTTCCCTTACAAAACTAAACATAGTATAAATTTTTAAAAAAAAATTTTATTGCACATTTTATGCTTTGAGAAGCACTAAAAGTACATGGTTTCCACCAAGCACACGTGACTCAAAGGAATAAAATCTGCAGTTAGACTTGTAAAAAGTGTATTTTTTTAAAGCCCTAACCCAATGTAGCGGAAAAGTCTTGTATGTCTTTACCTCTTTTATAGGCGAATATTAAGTGCAACCCCAGCCCTTTATAACAATGTATCATCTGTTTCAAATTGGAAGGAAATCAACTCTCTAATATGGTAAAATAACATATAAGTTAATTTTCTAATTGAACTCTCTGGTCTTGGACTGCCTGCAATAAACCTTGACAATCTGAGACCCAAGCAAGCTCTGGTATTTTGGAGAGCGGGTTGAATGTTACTAATTATAGATAGTTGACTATTTCCACCAATATAAAAAAAGACCAGTTGCCTGCACACTCAACATTCAGGGCAAAAAACCACACTAATGCCATATTATCGTTGAGAACTGAAACCCACAATATTCAGGAAATTCTGAGCCCTGGTTCTCGTAGTAATTACAGCTCAGCAGCATCCTCTCATGCAGTGTTAGGAACCAACTAAAGTCTCACCATTAGCATATTCACAGGACAGGGCTTTTCAGACAGTTGCAGCCTTTGGGGTTTTTTTTCCCCAGACAGTGTTAATGACAAACCACAGTGGAATTCAGGTGTTTGTGAGCCAGCAAGATTTTGAATGACATTCTGGAAAGGAAAAATTTCACAACACTAGTTGTAGCTGAGTGTTATATTATAGCTATTTAGAGCCTATTCTCCTGAGCAATGAGGACATGCATGGTACCTTTCCCTGTCCCTGACTGCTGTTTACAATTATTATGAAGGGTGATCAGTGCACAAAGTATGCACAAACACTAGACAGCACCCAGCTTAGGGGGTCTGAAGTCCCCATTTTTGGAAATGTTGACTTGACACTCAAAGATAAAGATTGCAGGTGCTCCCCATATCTGACAAATAGGACTGGAATGACAAGGAAGAAAACTATATTCCTTGTTGAAAGGCCATTCTGTCTCCACTCAGCAGCCACCCAAGGTGTAAAGCACACAACCTCACCTGATGCTCTCTCTCCTCTGTGCACTGGAACATCTCTTCAAGAGGAAGCTGCCAGCAGGAACCCCAACAAGCCATATCATGGAGGTCACATGGAACTAAACCTGTAACTGCCAATAAGTTGTCAAGCATATACAAAAACTAAGTTCAGTTAGAAGGAGGGGAACCATACTGAAATGGTTATACAGAAAAAATAACATAGGAGTGCATTTATGTGAGTTACTTTGTCTTATGTAGGGCTGAAAAGGAAAAGAAAAAGGTATTTTTCTTTTATCCAGTAGGGGAAAGACCTCTATTCTGATAGACAGTGGCCAAGTACACTGTTACCACTTATAAGTCCCCCAGTTAGCAGGAAAAGTCTCATTAATATTGTTTATATATATTGGCTCACAGTGGGCTTACCGTAGCCCAAATATAGAAGAGAAGGTTTTTTTCCCCTGAGATCAGTGATCTTTGGTTACATCATGGCCAAAGCTTATTTCCAGTTTCCATTCCAGCATCAATCTAAGAAATCCAGACTTCAATGATGGGTTTAAACAAGCTTCAAGCATGAGAAGAATGCCTTTATTAAAATAGAAATATGTAGGCTTGTACTCTGTGCAACTTGGTGTTCCAAAATAAAGCTTACTTTTCTCCACAAAAAAGGAGACAGTCCCAGAATTAGTCAAAAAAACAACAACAAAAAAAGGTTAATTGATACAGCATTTAATCTGCTCTAGTCTTCTGAAGTGCCAATTGGGGTACAAAACCATTACCTACAGTTTGTAAAACAAGTAGACAAAATTTATTTCTTCATCCAAATAAGGTTTGTTTTAGTTTGGTTTGGGGTTTTTTACACTGAAGAATAAGGTCTGCTTGCTAAGTTCTCTTTTTGGTCTCCTGAATCCATCTTTTTGCACAGCTGTGTAACAATGAAGTATGGCTTTAGTTGGACAGGCAAGTAGAAATATCCTTTAAAAGTGAAATGAGAATGAGTCTGTCTTTTCACACTACCCTGCTGAACTCAACTAAGCCATATGTTTACACAGTAGACATAAAAACTGATAGTCAAGACAGTCAAGGCTAAGGCTTGAAATGCATGGAAGAGAATTAATCCACAGTGGCACCTTCAGAAACAAAGTGTGGGGGAGAAAGTGGACATCTGACACGTGTATGAACAACTCCTGTGAGCAGGTACTGAGCCACACTGTGCATTTCTTCGTTTGCTTATTCAGAGATTCATGATGTTGGTACCCCTAGGCCAGTGAGGTTATTCACAAGTTCTCCAACTCTTCACTCATTTGCTTCTTCCCTCTCAGTCACAGTTTACCATGGAAATTTATTTAATAGGCTTTGAAGGATATACTCAGCTTTCAAGCAAATAGTTTAAGGCATTTGATCAAGCAGCCCCAGTACAACTCCTGTGGGGGGAAAAATTATTAGATAAGATACAGCTCCAGTCAAACTAGACTTTAAATCCCTTTCCCTTTGAAATTTGTGGCTTTTAACTCCTGGTCAGTAACGCAAAATGTCCCCAGCATTTTAATATTACTGACCCCTTCTTGAGCCAGGAGGTCCAGACAGGTAACTTTTCAAGGTCTCTTACACCATAACTCTCTATGATCCTCTGAAACAACAGATTCAGAGTTCAGCTGAGTAGATGTTGTCATGTCTTTAAAACAGCTCTTGACTGAAAAGGAAAAATTAGACAGGAAAGTGTAAGGACTCAAAGGTAGTTCATTCTCTGTCAAAAAAGAGAAGGCAGAAAAACACAGAAGTGATTGAATTGAAGAAACCAGACAGAAGAGCTGGACAGCCTCACTAGCTCTCAAGAACTTCTGCCCAGATGGCTGAGGCTACTAAGGTTTCCTCTGCTGAACCTATGCACATATTGGCTGAGCACTGATTATATGGACCTGGCAAACAAGCATGATCCAGATAGCCTCAAAGGAGCAGTGTTCCATCATCTGCAGATTTAACTCCCTAACAGAAATACACATTTGCTTCTTTCTCCTTTCCCCTCCAGAACTTCACATCATAAAATTCAGCACCAGAAATCACAACAGGGTCCTCCCCTCAAAATGCAGAAGTGGGTCTGTTAACTCAGGTCTGATGCAGATGGTTAGGACAGTACAGAGTACTGTACTGTTTCTGCCATCTTTACTAAAAATAGGGAATTGTAGACTATGACTGGCAACCCAATATTCTTAGCAAGCAGCACCCCTGTTTTTCAGAACAGTCAAGGAGACTGGGCTCAAGGTGCTCAAAAAGCAGGGTCTTTCCAAAACCAGAAATTTCTCCAAGTTACACAGTAAACACCACAGAACTGCCTGTTCTCATCTCCACTGCAAAGAGTCACCTAAAGAAACCTTTGTTTTATTGTTATTAGGGCAATTTTTTATCCAATACCAGACCTTGAGCATCACAAGAGTCAGGTGTGCCCATGAAATTGTTACTTTCTTCCTTAGCTTTCCTGTGGAAGGAGCAGAAGGGACCATAGAAAGATACACAGTGGAGTTAGTTGTTCATCTTCAAAGAGCAAAATTGGGTTACTAGTCTGCAAATTAACAATCCTTTTGCATCTAGCAGTCATCAACACACCCCCAAGAAAGCTATAGGACTAAATTTATCAGAAACAGGAATTATACAAAAGGCAGGGAACTTCTGTAGAACTGTCTAGCTGGAAGAAGGAAGAAAGGCCTAATGTACTCACCAGCTGGCAAACAAACTTTTCCAATTAAGCATTCTAGTCTGAGAGGTCATTTATGAAGTTTGGGGTTTTTTAATGGGAGAAACCAAATCTGATCCTGTAATACTCATGGCTGTAAATGCAGATAAAGCTGGGTTTTGCCAAACTGTAAGGACAAAGCAGTCTAGGTGCAGAGCCAACTGTAATGCACACCAGTCACGACCTTCAGCAGAGAAATGCTGCAGTTCAAGAGATCAACTACAGTTTAAAATTTTATTGCATGAGATTTTCTTTAAAAGCCCTGTTTGACTTTATGATTCCTCTTCAGTGACAACCTTAATATCTATACTAAGACTGCTGTAGCAAAAGGCATGTAGAGAACAGTGAATTTTGAATGTGCTTTCAATGAAAAGCAATTTACAAGGCATCTTGGGGGGAATCTTCAGTGAGCTGTACAGCGTATTAGCCACCTGACTTGCATTAGCATCAGTAAAAAATGGCACTTAAATCTCTGCACACTGAGCTAAAAATCTATCTGCTTGTATTGAATCATCACATTTTAAATATGACTTCATAACAGAAAAAAATGCTGTTACTGGAAATATGAAAGTATACAGTGGTTACAAGTGATCTGAACTGAGAGGATCTTGTAGTTTTTGTATTAGATATGTATGGATAAAGAGGTGTTCTTAGATTAATGTACAGCAGTGCCAGGCCCAATTATCTGTCAGCAGTAACCTCCAGTGTTTGCCATGTTCTGTGAGAATATTCATACAAATAATTTTTGACCATGCAGTAGACCCCAGGCATGGTTAAAACTGCCCCTGGTTGTTGACACTGGTATTTTTCAGTGACACCTCATTTATCCTAGAAGAGCATGACTGCACTGTTTGCAACCCAAAGCCATGTTCAGGTTACTCTTTTAAAAGCTGCACCATGCACAATATTTGCAAAGGACAGGTATCTCAAAAAACTTTGAAAAAAAATTTAAAATGTGAAATGCTCAGATTTCTTGACATGACTATTTTTCTGCCACATATTAATAAACAATTAGAACTTATAAAATCAATATTTAAAAGCCCATGTCTAGCCAAAACTTTAGAGTGAGAACCACTGCACTGATTTTTCTGTTAAAAGTGAGGTTTGACTTTCAGCAATTAGAGGAAGTGGGCAAATATATTACTTCAACATCATGCATTTCCACCTGGATTAGGTATTCTCTAGAGCCAAGATGGTCAAACGGACAGGCTTTAACTTCTATACACATATTTACCACTGAACTCACTCTAACTCACCACTCAAGTAGAACATGGGACAAATGATTCTCCCTTTTTAACAGTGTTGGGTGTGTGCAAAATATTGAGGTTAGATCATTCTAATGAGTTTGTGACTTTCTTAATTGATAGATCACCCTGCTTATGATTAGGACATTTTCGACTGAAACCAAATCAGCATATTGAAGGAACTGTTAGCACACTCTTGATGGTAAAGGAGCCAGGCTTCTTGCAATGCCCTCAGCTAGCAACTTTTATTATCAAAAATATCTTTGTGTCTTTCCCCCACAGTCTATTTGTCTAGACCTCAAAGGACAAAGATGTACAACAGAATCAAAGAGGAGAAAGTTAGTGTTTAGATTTTTTGAGTGTTTTATGTTTCCTCGTCTTTCTATTTTGGAATAGGAAATAAATTCTGACCTTCCTTGTGGTCAACTCACATAATTATTGCTCATTTGTGTGGAGGTCTAGAATATCCCAGTCAAGGCTAAAACAAGATGAAAAAGGTTTAACAAGAATGCATAATAAGAGTATATGGGGAAGAACAACTGCTTACTGCAAAGCACGGTTGATAGAGTTGATACGAGACAAAATGCTCAGGAAAACTGAAACCAGCTCGTGAGAAAACTGTTCTATCACTCTCCATGTCACAAGCATTCCATAGCCTGACTAATCTGCCTGCCCATAACAGTGAATTAATCATACTTCTACTTTTTGCCAACAATGTGTGTTGGTTATAGGTATAAATTGGAGCAAAAAAAGAAACTTCATCCCCAACCTAACCTCCCTGCTTGTGCTATTCAAAGAGCCAGAGCAGTTCTTCCATTTCTCCTGTTGCATATTCATATTATGATAAATATGTGAACATTTATGTTGTAGCAATGTAGTACCCTCATCTTACTTCTCACCACCTGACCATCAGAAATATCCTTGTCTGCAGGCTGAGGACGTGGTACCCATCTGAGATTAATTCCTCCCAAAAAAGGGCCAAGGTAGAGGTATATGGGATGGTCCTTACACACCACCCATTATTCAATGCTAATTCAAACAAAGCTCCTCCTTTCAGTGCTGTGAGAGTGAATAAGAGGATTCTTCAAACAACTCAAAGCAAAGGTGCAGAGAAGTGAAAGAATACTTGTTTCATCCAATGTACTGGTTTTGGTTGGGGTAGAGTTAATTTTCTTCACACAGGCTGCTGCTGCTGTGGGGCCATGTTTTGGCACTGTGCTGAAAACAGTGTTGATCATATTAGGAAATTCCAGCATTCCCAAAGCATTTTACTAACTAAAAGCCCTTACAACCTTGCACCCTTCAGCAGCGCTCTTTTAATGTCTCCTGAGCCTTGAGTATAGCACCCCACAGTGGATGGCTGCAATG
Source organism: Machaerirhynchus nigripectus (assembly GCA_013397975.1). Classification (NCBI taxonomy): domain Eukaryota; kingdom Metazoa; phylum Chordata; class Aves; order Passeriformes; family Dicruridae; genus Machaerirhynchus; species Machaerirhynchus nigripectus. Next base: position 839,507 of record VZRQ01009365.1, on the reverse strand, counting down.
GAACCAGGTGGCAAGCTGAAACTGCAATCTCTTGTCCACTTGTTGCTTCTTGCATCTACACTGTGCCCCCAAGGAGCTAGCAAACCTTTCTGGTTATATTTTATTTCTGTTAAAACATGACAGCCGTGCACCCTGTGACTGCTGCTCCTCACAATACGGGGAAGTGTAGGTACCTTGCTTCTGCTCTGGTCATGTGAGGGCCTGAAGGTCAGAGTGAAACAAGAACTTGAAGGCACTGTGCACCTTCTGCCTGAAAAACAGCTTCACAAGAGGACCATGCAGCTTGCCCAATACTAACAAGTGTCAACTCACCACCTTGTAACACTAAACATACGTATATAAATAAGTCATTAGAAGGGGCTATCTAAACAATGACATCATATTAACTATATCCTGCTCCCACTGATTTGATGAAGATTATAAATTAATCATCACTGCACAGTATTATTACATTTAACGTTACCCAAATGGCCAGTTATTACTGAATATGTGTTTATTTTGTTTAACTGGACATGTATACCTGTTTCTCCTATCAAGATATTCAACTGGTGAGTAATTAAAATTAACAACCAGTTATCAGAATTATTTTTGGGGACACCACAAATAGACCTTTGTAATGGTTTTAATGAAAGCAACAGCTGCTTTTATAGGTCCTTCTGGCTCCACGTCACACAGAGATCACTGCAACACAGCTAGAACCAAGTGTGATGCCATATCCCAGTCAAGCCCCCAAATGTAAAATGTTACAACTGACTACAAAGAAAGTGACTCTAAATAATCACCTAGTAAATAACTGTGAAGTCCCAGTGCAACCTTTACTGCAGTATTCCAGATCTGGCACATTGGACTTCAAATAGTAATAATTTTAGGAAAACAAAAGCACTTTATTACTTCTTGTAGATGTGGAGATTTTTCCTCTTCCCTATGGCTTTGAGTCAACTTAAGTCCCTTAAATAAAATAATTCCTTGCATTATGCATTCTATTAAAATAAATAACAGCTAATTAAGTGACAGGCAAGACATAGTACTAAATTCCTAGTGTGAATGAATATCCCATATGGCATCAGGCTTTTTGCCACACTCGAGTAAAGATAGATGTGAGAGAAAGCTTTTGCATACCACAGCTGTGGGCACCCTGCAAGAGCTGTTCATGCAGATCAAGAATGTCAAGTGGCAGCCCAGTGGCAAAAGGTGGCCCACAACCCCACTGTATCCAGCCTCAACCAGGCCAGCCACGTGGCTGCTTGGTGCTGTTTGGAGAGGGGTAAGAAAGGGAAACAGTGTGCAGATGGAGTCTGGAATGTTTCTAAAACTCAAGCGCATAAACGTGGCTGTATCTGGTCTGCCCAAAACACCTCCTTGGGAATACAGTGGCTCCTATACAAAAGCTGGCTATCCCTGCTGTACATAGGCAGTGATGGGTCAGCCAAAAGGCTGTGGGATTTGTGGCAGCATACCAAAAGTTTTCCAGACTCTACAGGACCAATTGTAATGTGCTGTATTACTGCCTTGCAGCCAATGCAAAGAGGTTTGGGTGTAGAAAATTCCAGCCTAAATTTGGGGATGTGGGAATTCACCCACCATTACTTAGCTGTCTGCACGAATGCTCTGCAAAAAATAACAATCTTCAAACTTTGTTAAAAATGTGTCAGGGCTTACTACAGGAAAAACTCTATGCACCATTAGCAGGCCCAACCCAACACACATTTCTGCACTTCATGAAAGCCAGTTAAGTAGATGAATATCAAACTAAGGCAGCAGTCTGCTGGCAGAAGGGAGCAGATTACCCCTTTATATGGTGTTTGCCGAGCCAAACCAAATCCTCCAGGGAATAGGGATTGGGACTAGGGTCGATGGGTTAGGTAAAGTGCTTATTTTAACCAAATATAAGCTGGTGTGCTAACATAAACCACCTAAATTTCCCTACAAGGGTGGGAAAAGCACATATGTTATTTATTTTCAAGTTCCACATTATAACAATCATTTATCTTCCTGATTTATGTGCATGTATAAATTTGTATGCAGATTTAACATATCTAATATTTGAGGATGAAGACGGGAAGGCAGGAAGGTTAAGAAAGAAATACATTATGGCTTAGGTATATGAAACACAAGGTCAGAAGAGCATACAAGAGCTGAGATGGCAAGAAGCCAGAAGTTAGGACACAGCAGAGTAGTGACAACCAGAATTTGAGCAAGAAGGTACAATAATCAAGGAAAATCACACACCAAGAAACAGAGCTGTGCAGACAAAAGGAGAGAAAGGGAAATAGATTTACATAGCAAAAGCCTGAAGCATAACCAAGAAACACATTTAAAAATGCAAAATACCTGGCAGAGTTCCTTTGCATACTCAAAGAAAGTGATACCACTCATGGCTCGACCCCCTCACCCTCTGCCAGCCTAGCTGCAGATACTGCCAGTTTCCAGCTGCAGCTCTGATGGCCTTGAGGAAGATTCCAAGGGGCTGCAAGGATTCAGTGTTTAGTTGCACCTGAAGATACAACTATTGTTCTGAGGCTTCCACCATGACTGGGCTCTCTAGAATCCAAATTATTAATGGATAATGGGGAAGACCTACAATATTGATTAATAAAAGAGGCAAAGGGTCCACAATATCTTCTTTCACATGATGTCAGAATTATAATGGGCAGCAGATCCTTAATTGACCGGTTTCTTTTTTCTTCTGTTTTTGTCCTAGCAGAAGTATTAGGAAGCAATGCAAAGCAATGTTTAATTTAAGGATTCTCACCTGACAAAGAGCCAAATTAATGACACTGAAAATGTCAAAGCAACACAACAACAGTCCTAACTATAGCAACTGAGACTGGTACTTTTTAATTCATTTTGGAACAAGTGCATGTGATGAAGCTCTGGACCCTAACTTGGCTAATCATTTCTTTGATGTGATCTTGCAGTTTCTACTGGAATTTCATCAAATATGCCCTTTTTGTGGATCTATATGATCGTTTTTTTTGGTCTCTGCTTGACAATGCACAGCACCTCTACTGTTTATGACTTCCAGCCCCACTCTCTGTCCCAAGAGTCACCAGTCACTGAAAGTGAGTGGTCACCAGACCACTGAAAGTGTCGCCAGTCTGATGCTGTGTCAGCTTCCTGGACTTTTTGATTGCACGCACAGGCACAGAGCAGAAATGTCAATAAGGATTACACACCCACGATACAGCTGAAACCCACCATGAAGCAGAAGTACACCACACATAAATTAGTGTCTATTACTTCTCTGTTTAGGAACGTGCTTCACATTTATTTAAAATCATGAAAGACAAGTATCTGCATTGCAAGGGAAACCCTGTAATCTGCCCACTGGGCCAATCCTGTCTGAGTTTCTTTTCAGCAAAGGCAGCAGGCAGATAACCTTCATCTCACTTGATCAGTCCTGCTGAAATCAGTGAGACACTCAGCACAGGCAAGATCTGGTGAGGGTTGGCCCCACTGTGACTTGTGCAAAATGGTTGTACATACAGTGTGCTAGCTTGCTCACTAATGTGTTTCATGAGATAAAGATTATTAGAACTCACATCTGAGGTTTTTTGGTATTCTTTGTGGGCTTTGGTCCTTATTTACACCAGTGAAAGCCAGATTAACGCCCATTTATAAACATGAAATTATTTAACTCCTACATCTTAAAGAACTACAGTATGCTGAAAAAGGTCAAAGTGATAATCCTCTGTAGAAAAGAAGAATGCAAACAAATATCAACTAATCAAGGAACACATGCTGTTTTTCAAAATGCTAATATAAAGATTAATAGCTCTTCTTTGACATCCAAGAGCTTTTGGAAACTCTTCATGTTAAAACACTTTGTAAATCACTTTTAGAGAAAGAACTTTCAGGGAGCTCCATTTAATCAAATTAACTACTAGGAAGCCTTGATAACCTTCAATAAAACTGCATGTACTTAGAATTCTCATCTCTGTTCCTAGGATATGTAATTGTTTATGTTGCTTTACACCATTTTGCATTGCTTGAGAGCCTTGAGAGGGAATTAGAAATTGTCAAAAAGACGGTTCATTCCCTTTGTGTATGCTCATCTTGGAACCAGTCCTGGTCACAGTGAAGTCAAATTATTCCCAATGAATCCCTGGCAAAAATCCCAGAGACTGCACTAGGAGTAAGAACAGACACATAAGGCCTGATCCAAACCCCCCTGAAGATGATGTAAGACTTTCATTTCTTTCTAATAGGCTTTGGACCAGGCCTCATCCACCAAACTTGTTTAGAAGTACAGTTTTAAACAAGGTGCAAGGAGGCACACAGCAGATTTTGGTCCTGCCCGGCCCTGTCTTGGGGAACCATGAATGATAGCCTAAGACCAAACATACAGACAGCAACCACAAGGCAGCACACTATGGAAGTGAGCTAAATCAAGATGAGGCACAGGGTAAAACCCAGAGCCCACAAGGGCAGGAATGCTTTTTCTCCTCTCTGTTCTGCTACTCTGGGCATGCTCTAGCATCAGGAGCAATGCAAACAGACATAGGAGCCTGTCCAAACTGTATCGTGGCCCCTAACCCCTCTAGCATCATTTGCTGGAATACACAATATCCTCAAGGTCTATGCAAGAGCTAGCCAGAGAAACCTCAGAAAAGGGCCTGCTAGCTCACTGCAGTCCCCGCTGCTGGCATCTCATATCCAACTCAGTATCTCCCACACACTTCCTCTACTTTATTTCTTGTCACTTCAGGATTCATTCTATAAATGGCACCAAAATTTAAACTGACATCATATTTGAGACTATCGTTAACAGAAAGGTTGTAAATTGCTGAATCCAGTAGTTTTTAAGAATCACAGAGCTGTGGAGTCCTGAGCTTCCTGAAATATTGCCAGTGACTTGTTTTAAAGTGTGACTAGGCCTTTCCCTTCCCCATGGCTCTATTTTTCCAACTGTAAAATAAACATGTTATTACTGAGCATAAAGGGAAATTTTCAAGATGTCTTGCCTGTTGTTTCAAGTATACAAAGCTCTACTCACAAACCCTAGGTTACATTATTTTGACCTAGATCTGGACTGGGATTCTGAAGTCCTGGGACATGTTCATCTCTAGAGTTCTGCTTTGGCCAGGACCAAAGCTCAGACACAGAATTAAAGTTCTGGGTTGTTGGCATCCTGCAAGGGTACATAGAAAAACACAAACAGAAACTTAGAATGGGGAAGGTGACAACAATATTTTACCCCATCTGCATTTCCCGCAACTGACATTAAAATATGCAGTGATGTATTCTTTACAAGTAGACACATAATCATTTTGGGGTCTGATGTTCCTCCCACTGAAATACAAGCGAGAAATTATATATCATACACAGTGAAGATTTTGACATTTGATTCCTCCCACATATTTGAACGGGAGGAATGCATTAAATGCCAAAACCAAAAATGAGCATGCAGGACCTATCCTTCAAAACTGTAATTCATTCCAAGGCACAGCTCTCACTTTACTCTTACACTGACCTGCATCCCACACAATACAAACCCAGTGGTTGTTTTTCAATCAACAAGGCCATTTTTATTATTTCTAATGGAGCATAGGAGACTTTTATGTTCTAGCATATCTTCTACAAGTGTATGTAGGTTAAAAAGAGAAATCCATTATTTCAATTTCCTTCCAACACTAATAAATTTGTTGAACTTTTTTTTATATAAGTAGAATTTCTCTTTTCAGTTTCCTCTCACAGACAAACTGAAATCATGTAGATGTACAGATTGAGAAGAACGTTACACACAAGCAACTATTAACATGGGCCTCTACCATACGTCCAAATACTTGGGCACAAAATTATTCATATGAGAGATTGTTTGTAATTTATGCCCTGTGTCTGTATTATGTAGGTAGAAATGTTCTTGTTTGTACTTTATAAATTCCCATCACCACCCTTTAAAACGTGCACCTTTCTTCATTGCAGTACATTCTCAGAGTTCACCCTGTCTACTGCATGCACACAGTTTAGCATTAGCATATATGAGCATTAACTTCACCACCAGAAGAGGCTGATTTCTTGGCTAACATCTCAATTTGAAACTGCACTGATCAGTTTTAAGACACTATTTTTGCTTTTTAGGGAGAAAAAAAAGGTCAAAAAGCATACCAGTAGGCTCCATGCCAAAATTTCATTTTCTCCTTCTTTTAATCTGTTGTTGCAGAAGTCTGACATTATCCGCTGTGATCTGCAGCTGCTGAACACTGCTGTGACATAAACAGAAAACAACCCCAGAGCCACAAATCAGGTCCCAAGGTTTCTCAGCATCATAAGATTAGGGTCTTCCCATCTTAAGCTATAAACTGCCATGGCCCCTTTGCCATTTACAGAAAAGTGAAAAGTGAAACAAAAGTAATGCACCAGGCAATATGCTTCCATAGTGAACTTGTGTGTTTGCTGAAGCTGGCAAAAGCACTCTGGAGAGTAAGAACATGAACAGGAGCAAGGAACTGATGACTATGTCAAGTTCAACTCCTCTGTCTTCTGCGATATTTCCATTTGCTCCTCCAGGTTTGAAAGCATGTAGTGAATGTAGAAAAAATATGCATGCCAGATATCCCTTCCATTTTGCTTTTGTTGTATCAGCTCCCAAAAACTACTCAAACGTGGCATGTGAATATTTAATCAAGAGATCTCCAGGACCTGCAGAAAGTGACAATAACCATGTAGCAGAGGTCACCTACTGACAGAGCTAGGTCAGCTCTGAGCTGACACACATGTTCATATGTAACTGCTGTGACACTGCTAGAGTTTCACACTGTCTTGCCAAACAAACCTAAGTCCATGTTAGCTCTTGAAAAACTCTCAAAACACACCATTATTGCAAATTTTGAGTTTACAAATTGAGCATAACTGAATGCACCCCTTCCAACAGTAGCCCCTTTGTCATTGAAAGACTTATGAAAGAAACAGTTTTGGTGCACGATTGACATCCACTGTCCTTGCTGAAACGTGAGCAGAATCTGACTGAAAAGCCCACGGAGTGGCACAGTGTAATGTCATGATTTGATTTAATATAGGGGAATGAAGGAGTTTTGAGTCCCACTGACCTACAGAGGAGCTATTCAGTACTTTAAAAAAACACTTCAGACTGACACTGTGACCTAACTATCAAATAAGATGATAAACCTAAGGTAACTGAATTTTAAAATATAGTTAAAATTTCTAAAAATAGCCTGTGGTAGCTCAGCTGAAATATATATTCCTGTCCTGTAGAATTTTTATTCGAATGACATATTGTTGAAATGCTTGTCTCACCTAAAATGCTGGGTTAAGGCAAACAGGGCAATTTCCCGAAAAGTACAAAAAAATGTTTTTGCTTGGACTGTTTGTCTTGCAAGTTAGAGTTCTGTTAAAGATCCTTCCCCATGTTCTCCAAGGAGCTTTCAAAATCCAACAAGGTTCTCAAGTACAGATGTTTACAAAGGGATCACCACACCAGCATATGTATTTATACAAACACATTTTGGCATTTGGCTTTCTCTGCCTGTTCCACATCAGAAGTTGGTGAATTTCTCTACCACAGGGATAGAATAACTCTCATGAGTAAACTGAACCTCACTGAAGTGGTTTGGGACAGAAGAAATTAAATGAGCAAGCACTGTGCCAAACATGTTCTTTTAGGCCAGATCATACCCATTTCTGGAGCTCCAGTCTCTGAGAAGAGAAAGATGTGGATTCGGACCATTGCAAAATTTGGAAGAATTGCTCAGAACATGAGTTGAGTTCTGTAACCACAACCAACATCCTTTAAGCTTGTTTTTAGGAGCAACTGTTGTTGCAAAACCAAAAGTGTCCCACTCAGAGAAAATGTGTTCTCATCTGAAGTCAGCATTAGATTTCCAGCACATGCAACATGCATGGACATGGAACAATAAAATGCAGCTATAGAAAGTCACACCTATCAATTAGTGCAAGAGTAACCATTCTGAACACTCACATATACAGACCAATTCTCAGAGGAAGTGAAGTTTGTCATTATTAATTCTGTCCTTTCTCTTTCAACTGTCTGGATATAAGAAAAGCTCAAATGGTAGCTAATCTGACCACTTATGCACACTAAATCACAAATTACTTTTTTAATTTCAAGCTCCTCTCTTCTCTTGCCAGACTTACACACAGAACAAAACTTTATAAGCTGATTCAGAGCAAACAGGTATAGCTGGGGAAACAAACAGAGAAAGATTAAATAATAATTTTAAAAAAGAATTTGAAAGGACCGTAAAGCTCTCCCGGCAGCAAAAAGTAAAGACATACAGGAAATCTGTGACACTGCTGGAAAGATACACAGGCCAAAGGGCTGCAAACCAGAAACAGACTGAAACATGACACAGTGCTAACATCCAACTGCACTTGCATGGTGCTGGTAATGAATGCACAAAGCACTCAGGATATTCCCATTTTTTCCTCTTTCTTGATGAAAGCTAATATAGGCAGTCTGCCTTCCACCAGGAGATACTTGTCATGAAGACACGAAGAGTTGTTTTTCAAGAACATCCTTGGTGCCCCCCTTCCCCAGTCACTTTCCCATATCTCAGGTAAATAAATGCTGGTAGCAGAAGTAAAACATTCAATACACGGATGTGTTAAAATAAAATTTTCCTGTAAACTGTATTCTATAAATGCACAAGAGTATTCTTTGTCAGACTGAAATTGTCCTTCTGGCCACCAGAAGACACACAAACCCAAAGAATAGAAAAAAATTTCCACTGATATTAATCATGTATACAAGACATTATGAGAGAAGACGTGCTCAAGAGAGGTTGCAAGCCCACAACCTGGGCACCTCAGATACCCTGTGAAGGGAACACACAGTTCTGTCAGGCACTGAGTCCCTAACAAGCAGCAGCATTTCAAGAATAAATTTCTTTATTGTGTTTGCTCTGTAAGATATTTAGGTCACTCCATAAAGTTAAATAGAAATAATGAGTACTGATTATTTTTACCAGCTGACCTAATCTAGGCATGTATTTGTTTGGCTGCATAAATAACTTGTGTTTACAACTCTCATCTATAATGTTTACAATGTTTATAGCATCTTCTCAAGACGTAGGAATAAAATGTTAACCAAGTAAATCTCATTTCTGTTAGGAAGAAATCAGCAGTACTCTACCTACTTTTTAATCATGAGTAACAAAGTTAGATCACAGGCTAAAATGCAAGTTACTATGAAGCTTGTTGTAGTTTAATTGCTTCCTTAGGGATTTCTCTGGCATGAGGAAGTCCCCAGGTGGAATGGGGCTGATCTCCTGCTATTACTGCAAAGGACACAGTAGTGGCATGAGCAGGGTCAGCAAGCTGCGACATTTGGCCAAATCCCAGCTGCTGTGTCTCTTGCCCTGGATCAAGAACCCAGCTGTTTCAGAGCATGGGTGACTGGAAAGTCACTTACAGCCAGCCTTGTGAGATCCTATCCATTTCACAGAGTTGCCCTGTAGTCAGTCCAAAGGGCTTATTCCCTTTACAACCCTTTTGCTCTTAGCTGTTATCCTTTCTGGGAGGAGAGAGGGGTTGGGGGAAAACACTGGTCAACACTGTTGGTCAGCATTGGTCAACCATCCCTGCAGTAAGGGTCATCTTACTCAGATAAAACACATATTTGATTCTGGTGCAAAACCTCCACACTATTACAAGTGCTAATAGATTAAACCCCATCACTCCAAACAGCTGCTTCGAGGTTGCCATAATGTTCAGCTCAGCTCAACACCTGCCATGAAGTAGTTATCCCCTTACCACAGTGGAGCATTACAACCTTGTAATTTATTTTGATAGGGAACAAATGACAAGCCGAAACAGATTTTATCAAATGAATGAAATTACAATAAGCAATAGTAACATTTATCTTGCTGTTAGTGATTACAAGCATGTTTAGTAACTATGCACTAGAAGACCTCTCAGTGGGCTGCTGACAACACCAAAAGAAAAACAGTTGTCCTTGCAAATGCAAACATAGGCATATGCACTACAAGAACCAGTAAAAATATCACACCCAGATACAGATCATGAAGTTGTTGAACTTTTCTGCATTGACAGGCTAGAGCAGATGACAAATCGTTCAGATCCAGTCCCTTTCTTAAACTACTCATTGAAAACAGTTCAGAAAAGAAACAGTTGCAAGCTCTCACTGTGAAAAAAACCCCAGGTATTTGTGTGCTTCTGTTCCCCCTTTACTCTTTCAATCTCTTCTTCTACAGCCAGCATACTGTCCCTCCCCTAGAAATGCAAAATATAGGACAGAGGACCAACCTGTTCTTTCCTTGGCATCTCACCCTTGCTCAAATGACTTCTTGATAAGATCTAAAGTTGTTTTATCCATTCTTCAGAATGGATTTTAAGTAAGATGTCAGAGGGGAAAATTACCTCTCATTTGCAAACCCACCAGCCTACTGCTGGTGAGGCAACTGAGGTTAAATCAGGTTTAGTAGCATTTCATTCTCAAGAACCTCTTTGATCTGGTATTACAAATCTATACAAATATTTTTATTTTCCAACCTAAAACATGTCTCTGTCTGCAGTAAATAGAGGAAAACACTTGCTCAGAAGACACCGTGATGGAGAAACAGTACGTAGCACTTGGTATCTATGGATATCATATTGAATGGTTTCCATTTGACAGATAGAAACATATCTGGTCCAGCTTAGACATAGGCATTCAGAGTTTCTAACAGCAGAACTACAGAAAAATTCTCTTCTCCTACTCCCATCCCAGTGTACTATCCACTAAACTATACTACTCATTCTCAATTTGTGCTGAAAATACTACCAATATTTTTCATTTCAATCGCTAGCTGACCTGTCTCAGTGAGGCTTCAGCCTGGAACACTATCCTCTGGGCCTCAAGAGTATTTTAAACACTTCACTGTTGTTAATGGATTCCACTTTGTATCTGCCTCAAATGGGTTCAAACCTTCTGAAATAGGTTAAGATGGACCTCAGTCCTTGCAAGTACAATTTCTAAGTCATGCATCACTACCATAGCATAACCTTCCATAGATTTTTTTCTGCACAAGAGATACTTCCATACCAAAGATGATTCATTTATATGGAACTCCACAATTTTAATGTCTCACACACACAACCATGAGCCATAAGAAAGAACTAGGGTTTCTAAAATGGGTCAGAAGGCTTCCATTATTTACAAGTTTAAATTCTTGTCTTCACAACTTATGCTGCAATGAGAACGGAAGGACTGCCAGTAAGAGTTTGTGAAAATAAATAAACCCAAACAAAACCATATAATGGTCTACAAACAACAATGATTTTCAAGTTTTTTTCCAAAAATAAACATGAAGTGTAACTCACACTATTTAAAAAAAAAAAAATCTTAACATTTCAGTTGTACAAACATAATTTCAATCAAACCTTAAATGGCTAGAACTCTCAAAAGCTGTTATTGGCTATATTTATGGGCCAATTCCTCTCAGCAAGTCATGGTCCCTAATAGATGTACTGAGTTTGCATCTAGTGTTGACTTTGAAAGGTAAGGAGAGGTGGTCCTTGCCTGCTCTTCTCATTTCTTTATACAGGGCCAAAAGTCACTTGACAATGCAGACTGGAAGAGTACTCTTTCCACGTGATCTACTTCCAGAGGTGAAGATTAGACTATACTCCCTAGATTTTCTTTCTCCAAAAATATTCTCAGATCCTTTTCTCTGATGGCTGTGTTTCTACTTTGTGCTGATCCAAAAGTGATTTTAAAAAAGAAAATTAATTTTATTGGTATCAACAGACTGGCTCTAAAGTAGTACCCAAACATTATAAAAATGCCCAATGGTTTTTAAGACAACCTAGACTGGAAGTTCAGAGAAGAACAGCAAAAATGTGCAGAAATTCAAAAGATGCAAATTAATAGACTTTTTGAGACTATTTTTAACATCAAATGTAACATTATCTTTTCCTTTTTTGTTTTAATTTTGCAGTCATCTGAGATCCATCTAGCCAATACCAAAATCTTCAGCATGCAACCAAGAAGATTGTGAAGCTGAAAAGGAAACTGCTTCTGCTCCTAAGACAGCTACTTCAAAGAGACTGATATTAAAAAGAATGACTCTAGAGCACCTAATGTCCTAGCTCTTAGTGCTCAACATGAATTCTACTTACCTCGTAACTGCAGTGTTCCTGGTGACTGAACAGTTTTCCCAGTGATCAGTCAGCCAAAGCATTAAACCGTCATAAGCAATATGGCCATAATCAGTCCCTGTTTCAGTGTTTTTTTCTGATGTCAGAATAATTTAGATGCCCGGATATGTGAAGCAGCTGTGCCAATGAATACGTGAGCCGAGAAAACCACAGCTGCTTTGCAATTCAGGAACAGTGTTCTGGGTTTCCTTAAACATCTGCTAAATCAGATGTTCCTTTAAGGCCAAGAGTGATAGATATCAATAAACTTTTATCTTGCCTTTATGCTGGAGGAGATAAGCTTCATGCAGGTTCTGAGAGCCTAATGTTGTCCCTAGCCAAGCCTCACTGCTTGGAAAACACCTACTTCCAGGTTAGTGAAAGACGTGCCAACAGTATTACTGCTCATTTAAAGACTGTGTTGTATTAGTGTAATTTTTTCAGTGTAGATGGCTTTTACCGTAAAAGGTATCTCATTAAAACTTTTAACGTGAATCCAGATGCATTGGTAAGCTTATTCCATCAATAACAGTACTAACTACAGTGACTTTAGTGACAGAAGCATATTTCTACCATTAAAACTGCACCTGTACCGAGGTGGGAAGGACCACTTAAGCTGAACAAATCAGAGCAGGACAGTTAGAGAATTTTAAGGACAGAAATCTCCCCTGGTTTTACTGATGATCCCTTCCTGCATGGTTCTGTCCCATAGTCACTGGCCCTTTTGACCAGGGATTAATGCCCTCTCTTCACTAATCACCTTGCGAAGTAACCACATCCATTGATGTCAGTGGGAAATATTACCAGCTCTAGAAGAAAGTTTCTCATTAATTCACAAAGATTTTGGGTCAGGCTGCCACATCATCCTTTCAACCAGGCTAAAGGAGTCTCAGGTGAGTAGGTTTCTTTGGGAAGAGCTGTCTCTATACCATTACGGCCAACTGAAAGAAAAATACAGTATGTTTTTAAAATGTGCATGATAAACACAGTATAAAACCAATGAAAAAGTAATATTAAACAAATAAGACCTAATAACTGATGTAAACGAAGCCTGAGTCTTTCTATATAATGACAGGAAGCTCCAAATAAAGGGTGCTGGGTTCATGCCCTTCTAAATCATTACAGTTTCCACAGAAAATACCAGCCTCCTTGAGGTTCTTGGGTTAGGGAGATTTATAGTGATAACAATAGCAGTAGTTTATTTGAGACAGTTAATCAAAATTCTAGCACTTATAAGCCCTCTGTGAACACTACAGATTTAAGAAGTCGAACACTAAATATTCAAAAGTAAGCTTGCAATCTACACAAGTACAGTAAATTTCAGTTATGTGTTTCATTATACTGGTTCTTTATTGCTTTTAAGGGGTTTACAACTTGGCTGTAATTATCCACTGTGGGGTAAAATTTGGCATAAAAAGAACTCTTTTCCATTTCTATTTCCAAAGAAAGTTACTTGCTCTCTGCTGGCACTGCATTCCTTGCACATGCAACACTCAGCAAGAGTTTTAGGGTGTGCAAACAAAATAGGTTAGGTCTCTGATTTTGTGGCTTTTAAAAATATGTCTTTCATATACCCAAACCATATTGTCCCTTTATTCACTCATCTTCCATTAATTTAGCCTTCAATTTTGTTTCATGGACATGGCAAAAATACATGTAATTAGTTTATGAACCAAGTGAAATTATATATATAATTACATCAACCATGAGGGCCTTATTTTCACCAGAAAAGTCAAATTTCCAGCAGGATAACAGGAAAACATGGTGATGGCATTAAAAATCCACCAGTGAAAAAATGTCATCACTTCTGCTTCCCCACACTGTGCCAGACTTCTTGTGTGTCCCCCTGAGAAAGCCGTACCTCAGCACTTCAACAGCAAAATGGAGCAACAGTAGTTTCCCACCTCAGGATCACTATGAAAATTCACAGCTAAGCTCTTTGACAGCTTGCCAAAAGCCCCAAATAAGGAAATAAATACAGTTATGCTCAGGTTTTACACTCGTAACACCTTTGAGTCAAGAGAGATGCCAGCTTCACATGTTCTCATCCTTGTGCTCAGCAGCTCATTCCAGCACTGTAGCTTGCAGCACAGATCCCATTGTCTGTGATGCTTCCTTACAAACCAAATCACTGAACTGACACCGTCAGAATCTGGCTCCCCATTCCTTGGGCTTTTTTTTCCAGGAAAAGCACATACTAAGTCTGCCATGTCCACAGGTGCACTCGCCCTGGACAGCAAGGGGAGAAAAAGCCCTGCAGGCAGCCTGCTGAAGGAGACCGGTTGAATCCTGAGTAAGGGGGCTACAGTGCACCAAAACTGTCTCTTTTGCCATGGTATAGTAAGTGTGAAAACCCAACACACACTGTTAAGAAAGCACTCTGCAGTCACTGGGTAGTAAACATTGAACAAATTCCCTCAAAGACAGAAAGGCATTAAAAAAAAAAAAAAGTGGTGGTGGTGGTGTACTTATATAAACAAAGAAAGGCAAACTCTGGTGGGATTTCAATGCTTAGAGTTTTGGGGGAAGGTTCTTTTCCTGGATATAATGCAAAGGAACAATTATAACTTCTAGGCTTGCACATGTGTTCGACGTGTTTGGAGGTATAAGCTCCAAATCTCCAAGGTAAGCTGGCGTCTTTGACCAGGCAAGGAGTAGAAAAGAAATGCAAACACTGGTATTCAGACATCATTTAGAAGACAGAGGGGAAGTAACTTTCAACATTCAGCTGTAGCTAATTCTATTCTATAACAAGATTCCTGGCTGTTCTTCTACTCCATTATTGTTGTATTCAGTTGTGCCTTAAGTTTTACCTTATGTCCTGAGGGATATAGTCTCTGTCTGTAGACCTCTACTCTATCCTGAATACAAAAGTGTAAGCAGTCTGATTCCTTTTTTGGATTTTAAATTCAAATTCTCCAGATTTGGTTTTCCATATCTGAATCCTCCAGATACAAGTTTCTGTATTTAAAGCTGTCAAATACTTTACAGAGATATGCTGTTTTTAAGTTGCATTAATTTCTTACAATCCAACACCTTGCAGCTATAATTGTTACCTTTGTGTAACAGACTCCAATCAAATCTGTGTAAGTGACAACTCCAGAAAAACAGGGTCATTTGACTAAACTTCTCTGTCTAGGTTGAGTCCAGGCTCACCAGGTCTCTGAAGTAGGAAAGCATAAAGTATAAATGGAATGAAACCCAAGGGGGGTAAAATACAAAACAAAAACTCTTTACATTTTTGTTCCTTTATGCTCCATGGTGTTTAACCCCAGAGAACCAATAAATGCAGATGGAGCACAAAAAATATGAACTCACCTTAATGATACATTTTTTTATAACTTGCACTAATTCAAATGTTTGCTTCACAAGTCACGTGTAAGGAAGGGTTTGCATGGCTTATATTCCCAGGATCCCATTATAGTAAAGCTCAAAAACAGTTCACTGAAATATTAGTAAAACTGAAAGGTAAAAAAAGTCCAGATTCTCAGCTGAGGCTAAATCACTTCATGTCAAGCAAAAAAATTCTGACCTCTGCTTTCCAGCATTACTCATTAAAACAAGAACTTGGATCAGAAATAAATATGGTAAATAGAGTATTAACAGAAATATAAGTTTTTTCTCTCTAAATGCAGATGGCACAATGAAGATAGCACATCAGATTACTAAGTCTGCCTCTATACAGGAGAAAACTTCTGCATCGGACCCTTACCACATATTGCTCTCCCTACCTTTCCCTTGCAATAGAATTTTGTAACCTAAGCCAGCTTGGTGTCAGGGAGATTTATTTGGTGTATGCTCCTTTTGTATAATTATTTAGTTATTACTCCTATAATGCATAGCATTATCTGGAGTAAGTCTGCACTACAGCGGTGAACCTCCAAAGTAGCTTACTTTTTTTCTTATAATCCCCCACTCAACCTAACTCCCTTGTGAGATCTGAAAGGAATATTATTCTTCCTACAGACAGAAATGTAGAAAGAAAGAAGTCCAGCATTTCATAGAGAATCAGTAAGACAGCAAGAAGCTGAACTCAAGTTGTAAAACCCAGACAATATCTCAGTACCATGAATGATGCAACACACTTCAGTCCCAACGCATTTCAATCTTCTGAGAATGTGTTTGCCCAAGATACAAGGTTGTAAGTTGTAGTGGAGGAGACACAGACAAACCAAACCAACCAAATAATTTTTTTTTAAATTCTGTTTTAGTCTCCTTTTTAGGCAAGTGTTAACAAACAACCACAAACAAGTCTTTCAAAGCCCCTTTGTTAGAACTGAACCTGCTGGAACATAGCACATATTCAGGTCCCTTGCTTTGACTGTTCCTACTGCATGAACAGAAAGAGAAAATAATGAAAGCTGCTTCGTGGCATTTGCATTTTGGCATGTAGAAATTCTCCTAAAATAAAAATCCAGACAGACATCTAGAGATGGAATATGCCAACAAAACAGCACAAGTGAATGAGAGACCTTCTTACTACAATCACCCTCATGTTTTCAATAATTTAGTTTTCAACTTTCTTGATCCTTTTCCTGCCATCTTCTCACTACTTTTTCACTATTAGACTTCCATAATGCACAGAATCTGATTTTGCAGGCTAAAAAGGTAGAATGAAACCTTTAGCTTTTCAACAAACATCAATGAGAAAAAGAATGAGACAGGTATTCCTATTAATGGTACAAATACCATTTTTAGTAAGTAAGGTTAAGCTTTCAGGTCAAGATTAAAATTGCTTTTCAATTAGATTTTAAAGTGATATCATTAACTTCAGTAGGTCTACACCTACACATAGTAATAACAATAGATACCTGTGACTGCAAAATCAAGTTTATGATAATCAAGAATTTATAGAAAACTCAAAAATTAACAGAGACAAAGGTACAATGTGATTTTAAAGAAATCAGAGGTGACTTCATCATAATTGAATGCATAGAAACTGTGTTTTGGAATACAAAGTTTTGATTCTTTCTTCACATCCCATGCTTCCACAGAACAAACAGTTCACAATAAATCCATAAACTGGCATGTTCAGTGACCTGGAGCTTCCATGGTTCTCAAGAACCTTGCTCCCAATGGAAAAGTCTAAGTATCCTTACAGATATGTACTTCAACTTTAAGCAACTCCTGTTGGTGATCAAAAACATTTTTAAAGCCTACTTCTTACAAACTCAGATCCAGCTAAACTCCCACATTCAACTGTGCAAGCTAAAATCCTTAGTAGTGACTTCCAAAATTACCACTCCACACAAAAAAAATGCAAAACAAAACAAAACCTTACCAAGCTCATATTGTGGCAGTAAGGATATTCACACATGGAAGTAACACAAATACATACACATTTGCAAAATCTTGGGCAATATTATCCTTAGACCTGGCTTTTATTTGCAAATTAAGTATGCAATTTAAAACCTAAAAATGACTAAATACAGAGGTGATGACATTAAAAATCCACTCAGTGAGACTTCCTGCATATAACATAACAAAACACTTCTTTTCAAATCTAATTTTCAGTAATTTGAAAACTAGTTTTTAGTGCTGTTGTGTTGTAATTCAATATAGTTTACAGAGGTCAAATATGCATCCACAGCAATAGGGTAGCATCTCCAAAATGCAATAGCTCCATATAACCAAACCATAATATGTATCCAAGAAGAAGAATCCATTCGCTTTTACCCTTCCTCCTCTGTTGCACTAAGGAACGAGAGGCTAAACTTCTTCTCTTCAAAAGAGTGGTAGCTATGAAACTGTTAGCCCCCTAAAGGACTGGCTCACACAAAACCACACTGAATTTCTTCCACAGCAGTTATCCCTACATCTTGATATAGTGAGAGATTGCTCAGAAAGAGATACCTCATCTATATGGAAACATTAACATTAAAAAGTTATCTGAGCAGACAGGTACTACAACTGGCTCTATCACACTAACACCTGCACTATGCACCATGTTACAACACCCATGAAAAGCTGGATATATCACAAAAAATAGGAAAAAGCACAAGGGCGAGCAACACAGCATTTGACCCTTTCTAGTGTCACTGGAAGTAATGGTCAGAACATTTATAAAAACCAATTTGTCTAAACTAGGCAAGCTGAATAGATACAGGTGAGTTTAGGCATTGGCCGTAAAGGCAATCACCTCCCTAGCACTTAACTTTGAATGAAAGGCACAGCATGAAGATTTCCAGCCAGAAATCATCTGAATTGGCTTTACACCTTCAGGTTATTTGTTTTAACTTTATGAACAGTCCTTTAGGCAAGGAGAGAGAAGGGTCTTCCTAAACACACTACCATGGGGAAGTCACAGTGGTTCCTCTCAGAAATGACAAGCTCTGAGCTGGAGAGTCACTGCAAAAAAAGCAAAAGGAAAATGAACGTTAATTTTAAAGCGGGAATAGACGTCTCTACTACGAGGCCCGCGTAGAGGGAAGAGTAAAACGAGACCAGGCTGTCACTGCTTTCGTAATTGCAAAGGTGCTGCCTCGAAGGAGAGAAAACTTCTATTGGCAACTTCGTCTGAAACACCCCAAAAAAGCAGCACACAAACGCTCGCACTCCCCTTATGTATAATTCATCTGATAATGTCTAAAATTTATTAACAGCAACTTTAAACACCGCTGAAGAGAGATGGCTTTTCTAAACGACGGTCAAAGACAAACGCTTTGGAAACTCAACAAGGCACAAGCACAGGGAGATAGGGGAAAGCGCGGGCAGACGGGACAGAGTAACAAGTGTGGGGCCGGGTTTGCTTCGCCTGCAAGTGTTTCCCAAGGGCACCGTGGCCGGCGGGCCGGGCCGCGGCGGGGGCAGCCGCAGCGCTCCGGAACGGGAGAAGCGCTCGGGCCGCGGCCGGGCGAACGGGGCCGAGACTACCGCGGGCGGCCC